>JASDQU010011388.1:128396-158154 GCA_032191745.1 Picea mariana | reverse complement strand
TTGGGGATTTAACTATGGCCTCAACCTTAAGAGGATAGAACATGATACCTATGGTGGACATGATAAAACCCAATAAAGGTCCTGACATAACACAAAAACTAAACTTTTTTGGATTCAGGTGAATTTGATAGTAATGACACCTCTCAAAAATAAGTTGAAGGTGAGCGGGATGATCAAGTGACGCAAGATCATCATTGTATTCCTTGACTATATGTTTGAGGCATTGGAAGGTGAATGACATGGCCCGCTGGAAAGTATCTCCAACACTTTTTATTCCAAAAGTCATTTCTTATATGAAAAATTACCCCAAGTACATATGAAAGCACTCATATGTTGATCCTCGAGATTGATCTGAATCTTATTGTACCCTAAGAAACCATCCATAAAAGAAAAAAACTTCACAGTCTGCACATTCAGCAATAATCTGATCAATGAATGGGGTAGGAAAGTTATCTTTCAGGCATGCTTTGTTCAAATCATGAAAATACATTCACACATGAATCATACCTTTTTTTTATTAACAGGAACAAGGTTTGACACCTATTCTATCAATTTAACTGGGTAGATGAAACCAACGTTAATATATTTCTCTACCTCAACTTTAATAGTCGTTTCCTTCCAAGGGTTGACCAAGAAAATATTCTGCTAGATAGGCTTAACATCGAAATAAGTTCTAATCTTGTGTTCGACAATACAAGGGTCAATGCATGGCATTTCCTCATAAGACCAGGAAAAAATGTCATGAAATTCTTTAAATAACTTAGTATACACATTAATCTCCTTGGGGGAACAATCCGCTCCGACAAAGACGTTTTCAATGAATTCAAGGGGTTTTGGAGATATCAATTGGAATCATCTCAGCTATACTCACCATGTTTCCCTCGGTAAATACTTCATGCATTACCAAAGGGTTAAAAGTAAGAGTGGCATCTCCATTCATGGTTGTAGTAAACTCTCCTACTTCCACTCTCCTAAGCTCAGGTAAAAAGTATGATCTATGATGAATATCATACCAAGGTCTGTTTAGACCCTTCATTGCCTCTAAAATTGCCTCATCAAAGGAAAATATCATGTCTAAAGGATCGTATGAAGTAAGAGACTCTTGAACCCAAATAGGCTCTAGAATATGATCTAGATCTTGATGGGGAGCTGGATCAGAGTTGGTCGAGGTTCACTGAACAATACTGTCCGTGACCTCAGCTACTGATAGGGGCATAGCCATATCAGGATTCCCTACCCCTTCCATCGAAGTTGATGGGGAAATGAATGTAATATACCAGATATAAAATGTATGCAGAAGAGAAATAAAATGCTAGTAATGGCAGAATAATAGCAATATAACCAGAACATTCACCATAATAACACTGAAATGATATAAGAGTAACAAAAAAAATAGCACTTTGAATCAGAAAGCAATGTTCATAGGCCTCTTCGAGGGGGAAACCTCCAGTTGAGAAGAGCTCTACTACAATAATATCCAAGCTAGGGTTCTCATACCCTCGACTCCTATTTATACTAAAAAGAAGCATCTAGAGGAAGATCCTTCTAGAAGCGGAAGCTTCTATTAGGTCTTCTTACATCCACCTTATTCTATTTTATTGAAAAGCCTTATTAATATTGACCTTTATTTCATCTGAATATATTGTTCTACCTATGTGCGAGTTAGGACCCTAACATGTCCACCCCCTTAAAAACAACCTTGTCCTCAAGGCTTTAGATGAGGAAATTGTTGCAGAATGGTAGTTGGTTCCCAAGTGGCATCTGTTGGAGTTGTATATTTCCACTGGACTAGCACTTGCTTGATGGTTCTCTGATGTAGGCGACACTCACGCTAGTCAAAAACTACTTCTGCTTGTAGCCATATGGATCCTTCTTCGGCTAACTCTGGAAGGTTGGTTTGAATTTGGCACTTAACTCCAATCACCTTCTTTAAGCATGAAACATGAAAAACAGGATGTAGCTTTGAATGGTTGGGAAAAGCTAAGTGATAGGTGACTTGTCCCACACACTTGAGCATGGTATAAGGAATTTTGCTTGTAAGGTTACAGTAGAAGAAACACTTGATCCCCTTCTGCAAATTGACATTCAGAGCGACCTTGATCTGCTTGTTGCTTCATGTGATTCTGTGCCATGACCAAATTCTCTTTGAGGGTACAGAGAATTTGAGAGAACTGAGGGTAAGTGTTAGGTCAACCGCCTAGACCTTCGAAGCACCCAGTAAGTATGAGAGAAATAAAGGTGGCTTCTATCCATATACCGGTTCAAAAGGAGTCATGTGTGTAGCTGTATGGTATGAAGTGTTGTACCACCATTCAGTTAGGGGTAACCATTGATCCCACTAATTTTTCTTTTTCAAGGAAAAACACCTCAAATATTTTTCCAAACACTTGTTGACAACTTCCATTTGGCCATCAGTCTGGGGATGACAAGTTGTGCTGAGATGAAATTTCGTGTCTTGTATCTTGAACAGTTATTGCCAGAAATTGCTTGTGAAAGTTGGGCCGCGATTAGAAAAAATAGAGTGTAGCATGCCATCAATCTTGAAGACCTGATCCATGAAGATTTGAGCCACCATGGATGTTGTAAACGGGTGTTGAAGGGAAAAGAAATGAGCATACTTGGAAAGGAGATCACCAACCACCATGATGACGGATTTATTTCCTGATTTGGGTAAGACGGTAATAAAATCCATAGAGATATCCTTCCAAACAACGGGTGGAATCGGGAGAGGTTGTAGTGTGCCTGGTGATTTGACTATTTCTCCCTTGTTGCATTGACACACATCACATTCAGCTACAAAATTACGAATGTCATGCTTCATACCATCCCAGAAAAAGGAAGATTTGACCCTGTCATAGGTTTTGGTGAACCCTGAGTGCCCTATTGTGGGTGTAGCATGAAGCTCAAAAAGTACTGTGGATTTAAGATTTGATTGTTTACTTAAATACAAATGGCCTTTGTATCAAAGTTCCTCATGGAGCCAAGAGTACCCTGGGGAAGCTGGAGGATTAGACTGCAATTGTTGGATCAACTACGAACTTTTGGGATCTTGTAGCCATTCCTGGTGAATGGCTTGGAGCCAATCTAGTACAATGAATGAAAGAGAAAAAAGGGATCCTTCATCTTCATATTTTCGGGAAAGTGCATCCACAACCACATTATCTTTTCCTTTCTTATAAATGATCTCATAATCATATCCAAAGAGTTTAGTCACCCATTTTTGTTGTACTGGGTCAAAAATGATTTGTTCCAAAAAATATTGGAGGATTTGATGGTATGTCTTAATTTGGAACCATTTCCCCAATAGATAAGGACGCCACAGATACACGACATGCAGAATAGCCAACATTTCCTTTTCATAGATGGATTTGCCTAGATTTATTTCAGATAGTTGCTTGCTGGTAAAGGCCAAAGGTCGACCCTCTTGCATAAGGACAGCACCAATTCCTTTCCCTGAGGCATCGCATTCCAACACAAAGGTCTTTGTTAAATAGGGAAGGGCGAGGACTAGAGTGGTGCACATGGCCATATTCAAGGTTTGAAAAGATTGAGCAGCGGCTGGAGTCCAAGTGAAAGAGTTCTTTTTGAGGAGAGTAGTGAGAGGTGCTGCAATCTTCCCATAATTCTTAACAAACTTGTGATAATACCCTGTTAAGCCTAGAAATCCACGCAAGCTCTTAAGAGTCTTTGGGTGAGGCCAATCTTACATAACTTCAATCTTTTTAGAATCCACCTCGACGCCATCTTTGCCAACCAGATGACCCAAGTATTCTAATTCTGAGGAACCAAAAGCACATTTAGACTGTTTTAGGAAAAGTTTTTGCTGAGAGAGTAGATGGAGAACTCGATCCACATGAGAAAGATGGTATGTCCAGGTTTTGCTATAGATGAGGATATCATCAAAGAAAACTAAGACAAAATGCCAGAGAAAAGGACGGAAGACATGATTCATGAGGCTTTGGAAGGTGGAGGGGGCATTACACAAGCCAAAGGGCATGACCAAAAACTCATAATGGCCTTCATGAGTTCTAAAGGAAGTCTTCGGAATATCTTCCTCTTTCATACGTATCTAGTGGTAGCCTGAACGAAGATCCAATTTAGTGAAGAATTGGGCGCCACTCAATTCATCCAGGAGGTCATCAATGACAGGAATGGGGAATTTGTTTTTGATGGTAAGTTTGTTGAGGGCATGGAAGTCAGGACACATTCGCCAAGAACATTCTTTCTTCGGGACCATGACCACAAGAGATGAATAGGGGCTCGTACTAGGGAGGATAACACCTGCATTAAGGATTTCCTTGACCATTTTCTCAATTTCATTTTTTTGGGAAAAGGGGTGATGATACGGACGGATATTGGGAGGAAGGCTTCCTGGTACAAGGGGAATGGAATGATCATGAACACCATGGGAAGGAGGGAGGCCTTGGGGAGTGGAAAAGACCAATTTATGTTTAGAAAGGATGGCTTCGAGGTCTTGTGGTACTGAGGGTGTCTATATTTCTTGTATGGCATGGAGTTGGGCGATAACACCAGAATGACCCTTTTTGAGCAGATTTTCCATGCGATGGGAACTAATGATCTTAGGTGAATCGGTGGTGATGCCTTGGAACTTATATTGGTGGCCCTTCTAGTCGAATTGCATGGTTAAGTCTTTAAAATCCATAAGAATGGGACCCAAAATCCTTAGCCAGTCTGCACCCAACACAATGTCACAACCTCCCATGTCGATAGAAAACATATGGGATTTCAAGTGGTAGTCACCAATTTGGAGAGGCACATTTTAAAAATTCCCTCCACATTTCATGGAACCATGATTAGCAATCATGATTTGGAAATTATTGATGGCATGGATGTAGCAATGAGTTTCATGGGCAGTGCAGTGATGAAGAAAATTATGGGTGCTGCCACTATCAACTAGAATGATGACCTTTTGATGCTTGATGTAACCGATTAGCTTGAGGGTTTGGGGAGTGGAGAAGCCAGTGAGAGAATTGAGGGAAATGACTGGTTCTACTTCGAGAGGGTCTAAGGGAGGGGTTATGTCAGTGGATTCAGGTGATTCAGACATAGAGGGAGTTTCTTCATCTTCTTCTGAAATCTCCTCGAAGATGGCCATAGAAAGATTTTGTTCTTTACACTTGTGGCACGGGAAATATTTGTCATCAAAGTTATAATAAAGGCCTTTGAGTTGGCGTTCATTCATTTCAGCCCGGGTCAATTTTTGGATCTTTAGTGGAGCAGAGAGAGTAGTGGGATTTACTGGTTTAGGGTGAGGGATGAAGGAGGGTTTGCGGTTTTGAGAAGATACAACATGTTGTGCTTCTTTATCTCTTTTGGTAGCCTCCACCCAACTCTCAAGCAGAGCCATGAGGACATGGGCCCGAATTTCATCCTTGAGGCTGCTAATAAAACACTCTCAGAAAAACGCATCAGACGTGCCCTCTGTTCTAAAAGCCAAGTGCTCAAAGGAAGCTATAAAGTCTTCCATTGTTCCTAATTGTTTCAGCTTTGTTAAATGGCCCAAATGGTTGGTGTTAGTGTCAAAGCGTTCATAAAGCTCTGCCACAAATTATGTCCAAGAAATATACCCTTGACGAGAAAAAAACTTCCATTGCCACCATTGCCAATGTTATTGATCTAGATGGAGAACACCATACCAGAGTTTGGCCAAGTCATTTGTAATGTTGTATAAAGAGAACTAATGTTCCATTTGGGTTACCCAACCAGTGGGGTCTGAGCCATCAAATTTGGTCACATCCACCCATGGAAGGCGTAGGTCACGTTGAAAGTGATGGTTCTGCAAGGTATGGGAATGAGAGGAATGGTCACCTTCAGTATGTGGGGATGAGGAAGAGGAAGGGTTATCTGTAGGGATATGAAGTTTGGTGCAGAGTGCTGAAAAGATTGATTCAATCTGGGTGGTGAGGTCTTATTTGATTTCACCCACTGAGGACTGATTGGTTGTATTGATGGCGACGACATTGGCACTGATTTGTTTCACTTCTTGTTGGGTCTCAATGAGACCAGATTGCAAGGTGTTGAAGCGAGCTTCCAAGTCTTGGCTATGAGTATGGGCCATGAGGATGGGGGAACTGAAAAGGGGCAGGAAGGGTAAAACAATTTTGTTGAAAAAATGATATGGATGAATGTAATAAGGGCGAAGAGATGAGTCCAATGGAATAGGTCTGAAATAATGGTGAAAAAAATTCCTGACTTTTTTTTTTTTTTTTTTACGGAATTATACTCTGATCTAAAGAATACTGCTGAGAGGAAATGACCAAATGCTTAACCAAAAATAAATGTGTATTTACTTGGAAACCTGAACATAATTGTGCGGCAATACATCTTGTCTGATCTTATTTGTTTATGTTTTTGTCCCCAAGGGTTAGGTATTCGAGCATTCTACAGACAAGGGTTTTCCCTGTGCTATAGCTCTCTGATATATGTGCGGGGTCCAACATTAGTACTCGGCCCAATATCTTAAGGAACTAACTAAGGAGGATAGACCATACCCTTAGCTATACTACCCGACTACCCAGGTACTAGAGAGTATCTTCCCAAGTGTTGTTCTCAGTGACACTATAGCAGTTAGGCGGCCGATCGGTTTATCTAAAGAGGGATTCAGGTAATATAGGTCGATCTGTACACAGGTGTTGTCTAATGCTCTACCACTCGAAGGGGTACCAACAGGAGTTACAAGGGTTGCCAACAAATGTGCGCTTAAGAACCACTTGTATTTCCTACGTATATGAATCCCTCAACCGTGGGTTTATGCACGTAACGACATATCTCTGTGGCTTAAAGACGTTGGAATACATCTCTACCCTGGAAAAAAAAATTAACCCACACTTTCTGCCGAGGAAAGTGCTCTGATACCACTTGTAATATACCAGATATAAATTGTATGCAGAACAAAAATAACAACAATATAACCATAACATTCACCATAATAACACTGAAAGCAATGTTCACAGGCCTCTTCGAGGGGGCAACCTCCAGTTGAGCAGATCTCTATTACAATAATATCCAAGCTAGGGTTCTCATACCCTCGACTCCTATTTAAGCTAAAAAGAAGCATCTAGAGGAAGATCCTTCTAGAAGCGGAAGCTTCTATTAGGTCTTCTGACATCCGCCTTATTCTATTTTATTGAAAGGCCTTATTAATATTGACCTTTATTACATCCAAATATATTTTTCTACTTATGTGTGGGTTAGGACCCTAACAATGAAGCTACTTGGAAAATCACTCCCTTAGGCTGATAAGGGACAATCGAAATAAATTTAACATCATTCAAAGGTGGTGGAAAATCAAAAGTACCCATCAAATATGGAAACAATCCATCACCTAAGTCGGCAGTACCTTGTTGTGGGTTATCAATCACCGTGATAGTGGATGACCCCAATGAAGGGTCAGGATAAGAGAAGAACAATTGATCAACAGTTAATATCCTACCTTCATGAGGAAAACATAGTACACGGAAAACAGTGGATATAATCGTTTTCATTGCGTGATTCCAACATTGTCCCAACAAAAGGTTGTAGTTGAGAGGTGCGTCGACTACTTCGAACTCTAAACACACATTTTATCCCTCCAAATACATGGGGAAGGAGGGGATTATGCCATTTGGTAAAAAAGAATGGCCATTAATAACGTAGGAGGCTGAGACAACTCAATTTGACCAATAGCCTTCCAACATGCCAACGAAATAACACAAGTTAACGCACCCTTTTCTACCACCGTGCGAAAAATATTTCGTGTCAATGATTTCATGGCGTAAACCACTACTATCTGGAAGGTGACGTGGTAAGGAAAACAAGGTTTGTGATCAGAAGGGTAAAAAATGATAGTTCTCTAGTTAGTTGGATCAACAACACGCAAAGAAGACAGTAATGCTTTTCTCTGTGAGCGGAAACTCTGGAGAACTTCCAAAGAAGACATCACACAAGGGGTTTGCACAATATCTTCAACTACTGAATATTTCTGGGCAACCCTTGCATTTGGATTATGAGAATATTTCTTAAATGCACCTTTGGGGATGCGAGTCATTGTTTCTCCCCTAGTATTCTCAATATGAAGAGGAGGCGATGGGTTGGAAGATTATTTTCCCTTCTCAGCAAATTCAAGAATTAGGTAATCATAAACCCTGGTCCGGAGATGAGCATCTGATCTCATCATGTATTCATTTTTTGTTACGGTATTAGTATTAAGCGTGGGGGCACCCTAATTTCCCCCAGGTGCGGTTGTGGATGAGGAATCTTGTGCCATGTTCTTCCCTTGAGGAAAAGGGTTAGTTAACATAGCAGGTTGTTGTTGTGCCAAAAGCTTATGGGATTCTTTGAGCTGAGGGGATTGATGAGTCAAGTGGTCACCTAGGAAAATATTACATAGAAACTTAACCTTTTTCTTCTCATTTTCCCCCTCACCATCATTGTTAGTAACCTTTTTATCATTACCCCCTTACCCTTTTTTCCTTTTCCCTTTCGTTTCCCCTCGGACTGCTAGTTCTGCTTGGGGTTTGTCGTATGCACACTCTATACTTCTAATGTGTGGGTGGCAGGGGCATCCATACTAGAAGTTTGGTTGGCCACACTCTGTTGTAGCAACAACTCTTGCATTTGGTCGGACAACTGGTATGTGGGCTTGTTTTATGTTGATCCTACTATACCATTGGCATGAGGCTTAGAATTTGGTTTTTCCAAGTCAAATTTTGACCCTAGTGCATCAAGATGAATCTTGTACAACATGTCAGATTAAGAATAAATCAATTTCATTTGTTGAGCCTTCATTATATCCTCTTCCTCATAAAACACTCTGGAATTTGCAACGTCTTTGGAAACACAAGACACCAAAGACTTTAGGAACCACTCGAGAAAAAACATAGGAGGGGACTTTACTTTAATCAAGCTCTTACGGTGACGCCATTCTCAGATATGATCAGAGATATGGATGGCCTTAGTCTGCTCAAAATCCGCCAACAACTTTGTGCCAACATCGTATCTCACTAGTAGTTGAAAATGGTTTAAGAAAACCATCGCCATATCGTTAAAGTAAGAGTATTACAAGCCATCGAGCTCAATATATCACTTTGTAGCACCTCCTATGAGGGTGTGTTGAAAAAATTGCAAATTGATAGAGTCACCATTTAGCGAGTTAGAGGACCACCATAAGTGAAAATTTTTAACATGATCCCCTGGATCTTCCTCGGGCTTACCTTCAAATTTTGGTATATCTGAGGGCAACTTAGTCGGCATAGGATGCCAACGTGGATAATGGAAAATAAGATCATTTAACAACCTTGAAAATTATGGAAAATGAAGAGTTTCCAGAAAGGGTAACCTAGGTTGTGGTGGATTTAACAAAAAAGACAAACTTGGAGTTTGGCAAGCACCAGGTTTCCAGGAAAATTTTGTGTGCTAACTAGGGTTCTGATAAAAACTAGGGATTCCTTGGCCAGTATAAGGGGCTTGTGCACTAGTCTGCATCGTCGACAAATTCGAATAGTTTTATGACATACCTTGAGTAGGGATTTGTTGGCCCTTGACCAAGTTTTGGGAGATCCTTGGTCAAGTTTGACCTATTTTGGGACTTCGATAGCCTGTCAAAGATGGAGCGTAAGATGAAGCAGAGATCGCGGGATCTTGGCCCCTTTTGGGTCCTTTTTTGGGTTTCGTGATTATGTAATGGGAATGGGATGTCGGCCCATGGGTTTACCCATGTTTAGGCCTATTTTGTAAACTATAAATAGATATCTAGGCAATGTAAGAAGTGTATCTATGTGATGAGGCCGATAAGCTAAGTGCTAACTGATGAGTGCAAGAGTGGCTTGTAAGTGCTTTGTGCATACTGTGAGGGACTTGCAGAGCTAAGTGAAAGTGATTGTGATAGACTGTGGAACGCTTTATGTTGTAGTTCAAGGAAGAAGGATGTAGCGAGTTGCGTAGATCTTCTCTCCTATGCGGAGTAAGGGTTTTGAGGCTCTATGCATGTAACCCATTGAAGAAGATAATAAAATAGAAGAGTTGGTGGACATAGCCCCAGGATGGGGGTGAACCATGTAAATACTGTGTTATTTTACTCTATGCGATGTTATGATGTATTTATGTGTTATTTTCTAAGTGCTTGATATAGATAGATAGATAGATCTATTTATGCTTTGTGCTTATGATGAATCTAGATGTTAGATCTGATATAAGTGAATGTGCTTAGTGCCTGAATCTTCTAGATCTGATCCATTTATATATGCTAAGTTCTTAAATACATTATATCAGGGTGAATTCTGTGATGCTTTGTTTTCTCTGTGGAGTAGATATTGGTTAAACAATGATGAACTAATGGTGCTAAGTGCTCTATTAAGTATTATAATCATAGATTTGTGTCCCAACTAAGGTTGTAGACACCTGAGTCCTCCAACCACCACTGCCTATACCTCGGGTGAGTCTTCATCTGCTTCGCAGGTGTTGTTGAAAGGGCCATTAGTTAGGGTTTTTTTGGTGCATTATTGTAGAGTTCAACCCTGGGTCTGCCCCTGTGCCAAAAAATGGTTCCGTTGTCGGGACCTGAAACTGTGATTGTTGGGAACTGAGAAAGAAGAAGCTTTGTGCAAAGATCTGACCTAAAATTGTGAAAGATCTGTGCATAGATTTGTCGCTCTAGTTCACGGTACTCTACTTAGTTTGACAATATATGTGCTGAGGAAAAGAAGTATGTTCTAAAGAAAAGAGGTAAGATCTGAAATCTTTGTGCTCTGAGAAAGGTAAAAGTGAGAACTTTTCATTAAAAGAGGTAAGATCTAAAAGCTCTATGCTCTGATAAAGGTAAGAATAGTGAAAAGTTCTAGATCTGAAAAGTAAGATAAGTGAAAATTTGTGTTTCAACAGTATGAATCTAGGTATGTTTGATAAAGTATGCCCTAGTTTGAACACTAGGATACTGGTAAATGAAAGAAAGTTTCATATGAGTAGATCTGATAAGAATAGTGAAAGATATGTTATATCTATGCATAGAAAGAATGTTTGGACTAACGAGTGGATGCAGGATCCTAGAAAGAATTGTTTGCAGGTTAGATACCATGATCCCAGCGCGCAGTACAGGAAGGGTTGGGGATCATTTAAAAGAAAGAGAGGATTAACCCTATGTTACAGTTGCAGAAGACCGGGACACCTTACTAAGGAGTGCCCTGGAAGAAGACCTAGTTGTCTTTGTTGTAAAGCTATGGACCATGACGTATTGGATTGCCCTAGAATGATTTCTAAGATTGAAGCAATGAACATGAGATAAGAGAACCCTAAGGCAGATCCAGAAATGGCAGAACCCCGGAAAGAATCAGATAGAGCATTTCTACAAATAAAAGAAACCTTGAATGACCACCGACATGTCAGATTATCAGAGATCTTCAAAGGAAAAGAATTCATTGAAGTAATAATAGGAGACTTCGACATTGACTATGTTCTATACGAGGAAACACAAGTAAATATCATGACATAAAGAACTTGGGAACTTTTAGGGAAACCTGTTATGACTCCTTCATTGGGAGGAATAGGGTTATTTAGAGGGAAGCTGATAAAACTATGTGGAAATCTCACCCAGACCCCTATGAATGTTAATGGATCTTTGACAGAAGAAGATTTTGAGATTATTAAATTTACTGAGAACAACACCCCATTTACTATGTTTCTCGGAAAACCTTGGATTGAAAGAGATCAGGCCAGAAGGAAAGAAGAAGAAGAAGTTTTAAAAGAGCAGAAAAAGCAAGAGTTAAAAAAATTCATGACTAGAAGGATCACACACTTGATTGAAGAACAAAAGAACAGATTAGAGCCATTTAGCACCAAAGACCCGTATGTCGAAGTTGCAAGAACACTAGATGACCCACAGAAGATTGAAGTACCTATTCCAAATAAATAAGAAGGATCACCCTCGAACCTTAGGAATGAACCTCAACATCACGAAGTAACTATGCCAAAAGAAGATAAAAATCAGAATGGAAAAAGGCATATTGAGATGAAGCTCACTGGGAAGAAGGCTAGAAAGCTAAGTAAGAAGAGGGCTAATATCGAAAAATTATAGAAATATCTAGAAGAAAACTCACAGAAGGAAAATTTGCAAAATTGGAGCTTCGTCGAGATATCAGAACAACGTCGCATGGCACTTTGCCATGGTGAAGAAATATATCCATTGGGGACATTATAATCATTAGACCAACGCTCTGAACAGATAGAAATACATTTATGGACAGACATCTCACCATCCAACCATTTGGACCGTGCCATAATGACCAGAAAAGAGTTAATGAACACTTCTTACCCATTGTAAGTGACTCATTGCTGAGGTACTGATTTATCTCATCGCGCCATGCACCGAGAACACTCTTTCCAATCGTGAATTTGAGCTCACAGACTTGTTGATTTTACACAGTGTTCATCGTGCTCTTGCTCTCTATCCAATTATTGTGTCTAAGTTAACCTCTGAACCCGAGATTGTTAACCATGAGCGTGTATGTCAAACGAGTTGAGAACTACCGAGAAATTTGTTGAAGAAGTTCTGATCGACCTCATGAATAAGAGATTCATGTTGATGTCTACAGGTGTACAAGAATCATCGACGAGAGGACTGCAAGCCCCTCCGTCAACTACTCACGGAGCCAGACCATCCCAATCATTAGATGAAAAGCGAACCAATCACATGGATGATCTAGCGAATGCCAAATTGATCCCAACTATATTACCCACCTACATACCACCTCTAATCGGTGCAGTAAATTGAGATAGTGTGCCTAGATATTTCAAATACACCGTGGTTACTGCATACCTCCTGAAGGGGAACCGCACAGTTCAAGCAGACCAAGATAAGATTGCAGCGGTTAAGTTTAGTGACTTCAACCTTGGAGATCACAAAGTTTATAACATGCTCACTCCACATAAGTACCTGACTAGAACTAAGGGAAAGACTTCGAAGATAATCCCCTAGTCGTGGACTATGGACCTTGTACAGTCCACCCTGTTGAATGTCATGAAGATTACCCACTTCAGAAGACACTAGGAAGTGAATGCATGTGTCAAGTTGCTACTTTCTTGTTACCATGGAGGCTATTTGTGGCTAAACCATCGTATAACAGTTGATTCGATGTTGATCAATCGAATCACGGGCTTGAGTATGCAAGGACCTGATCCACAGGATTTTTACCTTGGAAAATCCATGGATCGCACTCTAGCACAGAGGATCAAGGACACTTATGGCGATGTCAAGAAGGGAACACGAGGCTACAAGGTAGCTTCTATCTAGAGTGGTGCATTGTGCCTCTCCTATTAGTTGATCGCATGGGAAGTTAGTACGAAAGAACTGACCTACCCAAGTCACCAATTTTGTAGTCGACCTCGCAGGGAAATGTGTGGAAGGCCTTCAGATGAACTGGGTAAAGTACCTGGTGAACCAGTTGGAACTTGACTATAGAGAAGAGTAAGATCAAGGTTACGAATTCCATTTTAGTTGGATTTTGATCCTGATCACCTTCATCTTCTGGGAGATGCAGGAAGGTGTGACCTTCCCGGACACCGAGCCATTTGAACCGCTAGCCGTGAAGTTTAGTACACTATGGTATTCAAATGATATGAATAAAAAGTGGCAGTCAAATGATTTTTTTCATACCTACTACAATCAGCTGAAGATAGCCATCCAGTCTGAGCCTCGCATGACTCCGAACGCTCTACAACAATTCTGGCCTTTGATGAAGTTCAGCATAGATCGACATTTCATTTAGATTACAATGCGTGTCTATGAACACAAGAAATAGATTCAATCCTACTACAACCTGACATAGGAGGACTTGAAGGAGATCACTAAGGACTGGTCGGCAGATCTCCTTATTCTAGCAGACCCTGCAGAGATATCTGACATAGACAGCCCAGAAACAATGCAGGATACACCCAGACTTAGCATAAAAAAGAAAACCGAGGAGTTCCAAGAGATAGACAACGCATCCGTGAAGACTTCTTCCATATCACCAGAGAAAGGAGGTGATGGAGAAGAGTTGAATGAAAAATAATTCAAACAGAAGAAAGGAGATGAGGTTGATCCCCTGAAGAAGAGGAAAGGTTCACCTCTGAAACCTTCCTCCTAGAAGAAATCAAAAGCCTCCATGACCAAGATGCAAACCATTCTCACCTCCAATGACTTCGACTTCCTCATAGAATCCTTGCAAGATGCTTCACTGGAAATAACAGAGAATCAAGAAGAAAAGAAAGAGGAGATGTATGATCGAATTAAAACTGAACTCTGAGGGGTACAATAGGCCCTACAGTCCAGTCGCACAGTTTCCATTGCACCGGGAGAACCAGAATTGGGAGATGAATCAACCCAACTCCATCGCCTATCCAATACAGTCGAAGCTCACCTTCGATTAGCATAGGAAGAATCAGATCAAGACAACCAGGATTTGACACAAGTATAAGGAGTACTCATAGAGCAACGCAATGCTGCAGAATAGGAAAAACTTGCTCTCCAAGCGAAGTTTGATAAATAAAAATCTCAGCTACAACAAGAAAAGGAATAGTTGCTTGTAGAGAAACTCAAAGTAAAAGAAGTGGTCAATAGAGCACTTCTCTCTGTGATAGTTGTAGAATTCAAGGTCAAAGACCAAGTTACACAGCAGGTGAACCAACTCTCAGAAGCCATCCAACAGCTACAACAACGCATAGCAGATTTGGAGCTACGCATTGTACCTGAGACACCACAAGATGTAAGAGACCAAAGAGAAGCAACCACCCAGAGCACAGTTGAGAGACTAAAGTCTCTTACTCTGGAATGTAAGAAACTCACCGATCGTGGTGCCCAGAGCTATGAACAACTCACGGAGAACTTAGAATTGAAGGCACTGGAGTCGCAACTCCAAGACGCGAAGTATCAAGAAGAAAAGATACAGGCGTAGCTGAAGTCCCTGTCAGCTGTGGAAAGAATGAAGCGCTCCCAAGAGCAATGCACTGCACAACAACAAATCCATACTATCCAGAGCAAAGTTATGGAAGTAACTTAAAGACCCCAACCCATACAAGACAAGGCCTACCAAGTGTTTATAGTGGTAGAAGGCCATGGAGAAGAGCTAGAGCACATTTCCACTATAGCTGAACAACGTCCAGATGGACCTATCAATGATGCAGTCTTCCTAGAGTTTGTTGAATAGGATGTCATAGCACAACATCAAGTCAAATCAGCTTGAGCCAACCTCGAGGCATTCAAAGAAAAACTAGTCAGACCAGAGTGACTCGAGACGAGTCAAAGGTGAGTGTTGAGGGCATGTTGGCCCTTGACCAATTTTTTGGATATCCTTGGTCAAGTTAGACCTATTTTTGGACTTCGACAGCCTTTTGAAGAAAGAGCGCAATACGAAGCAGAGATTATGGGTCTTTTTTTGGGTTTCGGGATTATGTAATGGGAACGGGATGTCAGCCCATGGGTTTACCCATGTTTAGGCCTACTTTGTAAACTATAAATAGGTGTCTAGGCAATGTAAGAAGTGTATCTATGTGATGAGGCTGATAAGCTAAGTCCTAAGTGTTGAGTGCAAGAGTAGCTTGTAAGTGCTTTGTGCATACTGTGAGGGACTTGCAGAGCTAAGTGTAAGTGATTGTGACAGACTATGGAAGGCTTTGTTCTGTAGCGCAAGAACGAAGGGTCTATCGAGCTGCACAGATCTTCTGTCCTATGCAGAGTAAGGGTTTTGAGGCTTTGTGCATATAACCCATTGAAGAAGCTAATAAAGAAGAAATGTTGGTGGATGTAGCCCCAGGGTGGGGGTGAACCATGTAAATATTGTGTTATTTTGCTCTGTGTGATGTTTTAATGTATTTATGTGTTATTTGCTAAGTGCTTGATATAGATAGATAGATAGATCTATTTATGCTTTGTGCTTATGATGAATCTGGATGTTAGATTTGATATAAGTAAATGTGCTTAGTGCTTGACTCTGCTAGATCTGATCCATTTATATATGCTAAGTTCTTAAATACATTAGATTAGGGTGAATGTTGCGATGATTTGTTTTCTCTGCGGAGTAGATATTGGTTAAACAATGATGAACTAACAATGTTAAGTGCTATATTAAGTATTATAATCACATATCTGTGTCCCATCTAAGGTTGCAGACACCTGAGTCTTGCAACCACCCCTGCCTCTACCTCGGGTGAGACTTCATCTGCTTCGCACCTGTTGCCCAAAGGGTCGGTAGTTAGGGTTTTTCTAGTGCATTGTTGTAGCGTTGAACCCCGGTTCTGCCCATGTGCCAACATGATTTCTCCCTCCATGGTATTCCAAAAACCTTGGTTGAGGTTTCCCCCAACCGATCCCCCTGACATAGAAATTGAACCTTGTATGGGGTTCCACTGAACGTAAGAGGGATTTCCTCCGATCAACATCCCTTGTAGAGATATAGAACCCTTCCAGGGATTTCCAAGACCTTGAGAGGAGGTGGCTCCTGTCATCATTCCCTGTGAAGGAACAAAGCCTTGTATGGGGTTAGGTTGATTGAGAAAGGGGTTGCCCCTTGACAAAAATGCAAATGACGAGAAATCGTTATTTCTGAAAGCACCAAATAAAGAGAATGACATGGACCCACCCAGAGTCATAAAGGACTGGGGACCTTGACTCCCTCCACTAAAAAAACTGGAACTGATGCTAGGATCAGATGGTTGTTGAAAAGAACCTTCGAGCGAGTAGGGTGGAGGAGGGATATGACCCCCACCGTAAGGCACTGCATTGTATGGAGAAGAAGTGTCCCCAAGGGATCCTTGCAAGGGAGAATTACAACTCCCTGCTCCCAGACCAATGGTGTATAAAGTAGAGTAGGCTAAGGTCGAGCTTGTGTCAAAACTTGACATCCCATTTATGAAAGGAGCACCAAACATATTATCTACTGTAGAAGTATGAACAATGATTGAAGTTGTGGTAGGGACTATGTCGTTGCCAAAAGTGGTAGGTGTCTTACTATAGGTATTCCTTGTAGTTGAATTTGGGCGAGGGGGCACGATTCCCTCTCCACCCGTGGTCAAGATGGGAGTATGAGGACTCCCAGTAGAAGTAGCATTACTCACTTCCATAGCCAGTCATCTAACGAGACAATTATTAGGAGAAGTCACCTTAGGAGGGATTATTTCAACAAGGATTGGTGATGAAAGATCATTGATCGGAGGGTTTGGGAGCCTGAAGCCTTCAGCTTCGAGGTTGGAAATGCTAGACTCCTCCAGTGCAAGAATATATTCTCTAGGAATAGGATCGGGCACAATTTCTTATACCCAAGTATCTTTGAAAGAACCTTCTTGATATAAACTTCACCTCAATGGTGGTCGTGGTATATCCAAAGTTATCGACGAAAGGCTCTGGAGCCTACGCAAATGTCGGTGTTGTTGATCTTCCACTTTTTGAAATGATCAACTGATACTCTAAGGTAAATCTAGGGAGAAGCATAGAGCACACACTACAAAGTACCTAAAGATAAATCAAGCAAACAATAGTTTGGCAGGAAGCAGAGTTACGCCAACCAAAACTAGAGAAACTTACCTGTGCAAGTGTAACTCGAACATGGAAACACCCTCTGGGTATACTCTACAATGTGTGATCTAGCATCTATCCTAGGTACTGTGGTATACCCCCGTAGTCACCTATGTGAGTCCCTATAAAAGGAAACTAGGTTTCCATCTCGTAGTCAATCACCAGGAAGGTGCAGTCGACAGTCAAGTTGATTGTATGAGTAGGATAGCTATATCTGAAGCATTTCAAAGGTATAGAAGGAAAATGGTACGAAAGACAACTGAGGATCCCAAACAAATTTGAGGTCCACGAAGCTCCATAGTCAAATGCGGTCAGCAAAATCCCAAGAATGACCCTCAAATACGATCCCCACTATGCTTGGTCCAGATTTGGAGGGGTTATCTCCTCTACCTTTCCTCACACGACCTCATGTTTAACCCCTGTGTCAAAGGGGGATCTCGGCTAACTATTATGACACTGGAATTCAAAAATTACTATCTCAAACTCTTAATTTTATCTATTGGCCTCGAATAATTTCTTCTCCACACCTAATCCAAGGCCCTAAAGCCTAGTCTAATTGGTGTACCCTATAAATGAAAAAGACTAATTGATTTTAACATTAAGCATTAATTTTAGTGGCTTGATTACTCAGGGGTGTAGTACTGAAAATCATGGTGTTCTTTGAGGGACAAAAGCGAAGAGTTAATGAGATTTTAGAACATTGTGCTTTAAATGTAACTGAAAGAAAACTATGTCCTACAAATCAAGATTTGTCTCTTTTAACTTTCAAGGTGAAAACTTTTCAAAATGAAAACCAAGATCCTAATATTCAATCTATCCTAGAATGATTTTTCGTTCCAAATGCAATGCAACTACTTAAACTTTCAAGGAATAAGACAAGAAGGAACTTTGGGCTGAGAACTCTTTTCTTTTATAGACACAACCTAAGTTATTATAACCAAACAAACATACAAAGTAACATGCAAATGCAATTAAGAAACTAAAATTTCTTTTATTAATTTTTTATATGTTTATGAAATGAAAATAACAAACAACTATATATTTTCTTTTCAAAGCATAACAAGAGATAAGGAGGAAAAACCAAATACTGACTCAGGGTCCTAAACCACTGCCAGAGAGTGGGGATTCACCAGAATACAAAGGAGAAACTAAAGCTTAAAAGTACACCTTCAACATTGATAAAATACATAAAGAGAAAGAAAACTAAACGAAAAAGATTTCTTTACAAATTCATAACCAATATGAGACTTAAATATCTCTCAACAATGGTTATTAGAGATCTCTGGTACTCAGGAGGACATAAGAGACCAAGGTTTTCCTAGAAGCAAAAGAATTTTTTTTGAAAAACTTTTCAAAATAACAGGTACGTGTGATGTACACAAATAGACTGCGGATGTACACGTGTTGGGATAACTCGGAGCATGTATGTCACATGTTGTGTATAGAATAGGGCGCGTATACTGCTAAACCAACTCAAAAAAGAGATAAAGAGTGATCATCCAGATCAGGAAAATTGGAAACATTTGGAAGGTGCCCAGAGACTCTTATAGACTTAGAAAGCATAGAAACAACAAGAATTCAAACCAAAAAAAATCTCCTAACAAGACCCTAGAGAGACTCCCCAGTGGAGTCACCAATTCTGCTATGGGGGGAAAGCCCCTTAATATGGGTCTAGTGACTAGGAAGAGACTTGACACCATAAAAGACATAAGTGCTTCTATTATACCCCAAATCCAACAAGACCTAATGATACTTAAGGGAAGGGAGAAAAGATCGCAATGTGTTCCTTAAGTGCTTTTGTATTTCGTATATCTCTTCCTATTGTTGTATGTTCCAAAATTGCAGGCCTCCTCCCAAAGTTGGCCTGAAACAAATTCATAGAACAAACTATAACAACATATGCATAACTACCAAGATCATCTAAAGGATTAGATATCCATGTAAACCATCCATAAATATAAACATAAATACATAAATATTTGGGACAAGAAGTTTCTCTTTTATTGATAACAAGATTGGAAGAAGTTACAACCTGAATCTTGCCGACGTCGCTCCATGAACCTCGCCTGGGTTCCTCTACTTTGAGTCCAAGTGCATTATTCCCAATATGTTATCCTCACTACCAACATGCTAATATAGGGGAAGAGGATGGATTGTATAAGGAGGATGAATGGAAGAGAATGTTGAGGATGAAACTCAAAGCCGAATGCAAAAAGGCTTGGAATGCAAGGGAGAAAATTTGGCATAATTCACTTTCTTCTTTTTTCATATATCCAAATGACCCCCCTAGGGCCCCTTTTATATGGATAAAATATAGTTAATTGGTTGTTAGAAGGGCTACAGGAAGTAATATGGTTGTACAACCTGACATAGCCCGTAAACTTCACCCGAAAGCATGGTAATTTCTAATTTTTACAACTTATTAGAGTATACGCGGGTTGTCAGGCATGCAACTAGCGTATGTATGTGTGTTGCATATGTAGTAGGGTGCATACACCATGAAAAAAATATTTTTTTAAGAGGAACCGCAACAAAAGTGGTTGGAAAAGGTGTAAATGAATAGACCAATGTTAGAAATGCATAGTAGTGGCACTTTGACCTGTGACACCAAGAACTATAACCTCTGGAACTTTGTCCCCAAGAACTTTGACCTCTAGAACTATGACCCCAACAATTATGACCTCTGGAACTATGACCTCTAGAACTATGACCTATGGAACTACTCCCTTTATAAATTTGACCTCTGGAACTATGACTTGTGGAAATATGAACCCATGAGCTATGACCTCTGGAACTATGCCCTCTAGAAGTATGACTCCAGGAACTATGGCTCGTGGAACTATGACCTCTGGAACTATGACTCATGGAACTATTACCTCTGGAACTATGACCTCTAGAACTTTGACCTCTAAAGCTATGACCTTGGGAAATTTGACCTTAGGAACTATGACCTCATGAAATTTGACCTCGGGAACTTTGACCTATGGAACTATGACCCCATGAATTATGACCTCTAGAAATATGAAACGTGGAAATTTGACCTTTGGAACTATGACCTCTAGAACTATGACCTTTGGAACTATGACCTCTGGAACTATGACCTATGGAACTTTGACCCCAAGCACTATGACCTCTAGAAATTTGATATTTGGAAATATGGCCTCTAAAACTATGACCCCCGGAACTATGAACCATGAAACTATGACATGTGGAACTATGACCTATGGAACTTTGACCTTTGGAACTATGACCTTGTAATGTACCAGATATAAAAAGTATGCAGAACAGAAATAAAATGCTAGAAATGGCAGAATAACAGTAATATAACCGGCATAATCTCCACAATAACACAGAAATGATATAAGAATAACAACAAAAATAGCACTTTCATTCAGAAAGAAATGTTCACGGGCCTCTTCGAGGGGGAAACCTCTAGTTGAGAAGTGCTCTGTTACAATAATCTCCAAGCTAGGGTTTTCATACCCTCGACCCTTATTTATACTAAATATGTCTATCAAGAGAAGCATCTAGAGGAAGATCCTTCTAGAAGTGGAAGTTTCTATTAGGTCTTCTTACATCCACCTTATTCTATTTTATTGAAAGGCTTTATTAATATTGACCTTTATTACATCTGAATATATTAATCTACCTATGTGCAGGCTAGGACCCTAACATGTACACCCCCTTAAAAACAGCCTTGTCCTCAAGGCTTGAGATGTGGAAATTGCTATAGAATGGTAGTTGGTTCCCAAGTGGCATCTGCTGGAGTTGTATCTTTCCACTGAACTAGCACTTCCTTGATGGTTCTCTGACACATGCGACACTCACATTGGTCCAAAATTGCTTATGGTTGTAGGAAAATGGATCCTTCTTCAGCTAACTCGAGAAGGTTGGTTTGAATTTGGCACCTAGTTCCAATCACCTTCTTTAAGCATGAAATATATAAAAAAGGATGTAGCTTCGACTGACTGGGCAGAGCAAACTGATAGGTGACTTGTCCCACACACTTGAGAACTATATAAGGACCATAAAATTTGGGCACTAGCTTCTAACAATGCTCGGCCTTGAGGGAAGTTTGCTTGTATGGTTGCAGTCACAGAAACACCTGATCCCCTTTTGCAAATTGACGTTCAGAGCGACCTTGATCTTCTTGTTGCTTCATCTGATTATGTGCCATAACCAAGTTCTCTTTAAGTGTAAGAAGAATATCCTCTCGAACTATAAGTGTTTGGTCAACTGCCTGGACCTTTGAGGTACTCGGTAAGTATGAGAGAACTGAAAGTGGCTTCTATCCATATATCGCTTCAAAAGGAGTCATGTGTGTAGCTGTATGGTAGAAAGTGTTGTACCACCATTCAGCTAGGGGTAACCATTGAGCCCACTGATTTTTCTTTTCAGAGGAAAAACACCTCAGATATGTTTCCAAACACTTGTTGACAACTTTCGTTTGACCATCATTCTGGGGATGATAAGACGTGCTGAGATGCAATTGGGTGCCCTGTAGCTTAAATAGTTCTTGCCAAAAAATGCTTGAGAAAGTTGGGTCACAATTAGAAACAATAGAGTGTGGCATGCCATGAAGCTTGAAGACCTATTCCATGAAAATTTGAGCCACCGTGGATGCAATAAATGGGTGTTGAAGAGCGCAAAAATGAGCATACTTGGAAAGGTGATCCACAACCACCATTATGACTGATTTATTTCCCAATTTGGGTAAGCCGGTAATAAAGTCCATAGAGACATCCTTCCAAATAGCAGGTGGAATCGGAAGTTGTTGTAGTGTGCCCAGAGATTTGACTATTTCTCCCTTGTTGCATTGACACACCTCACATTCAACGACAAAATTACAGATGTCTTGTTTCATAGCATCCCAGAAAAAAAAATGTTTGACCCTGTCATAGGTTTCAGTGAACCCGGAGTGCCTCGCTGTGGGAGTAGCATGAAGCTCAGAAAGTACTGTGGATTTAATATTTGATTGTTTTCTTAAATACAAATGGCCTTTGTATCAAAGCTCATCTTGGAGCCAAGAGTACCCTGGGGGAGTTGGAGCATTGGTCTGCAATTGTTGGATCAAATGCGAAGTTTTGCGATCTTGTAGCCATTCCTGGCGCATAGCTTGGAGCCAATCTTGGAAAATGAAGGAAAGAGAAAAAAGGGATCCTTCTTCTTCATATTTTTGGGTCAGTGCATCCGCCACCACATTGTCTTTGCCCTTCTTGTAAATGATCTCATAATCATATCCAAAGAGCTTAGTCACCCATTTTTGTTGCTCTGGGGAGGAAATGGGTTGTTCCAGAAATTACTTGAGGCTTTGATGGTTTGTCTTAATTTGGAAACATTGCCCCAAGAGATAAGGGTGCCACAGATCAACGGCATGCAGAATAGCCAACATTTCCTTTTCATAAATGGGTTTGCCCAGATTCCTTTCAGATAGTTTCTTGCTAGTGAAGGCCAAAGGTCGACCCTCTTGCATAAGAATAACATCGATTCATTTCCTTAAGGCATCACATTCCAACACAAAGGTCTTTGTGAAATCAGGAAGGGCCAGAACCAAAGTGGTGCACATGGCCATCTTCAAGGTTTGAAAAGATTGAGCAGCAGCTGGAGTCCAAGTGAAAGAGTTCTTTTTTAGGAGAGCAGTGAGAGGTGTTGCAATCTTTCCATAACTCTTAACAAACTTGCGATAATACCCTGTTAAGCCCAGAAATCCATGCAAGCTTTTGAGAGTCTTTGGGTGCGGCCAGTCTTGCATAGCTTCAATCTTTTTCGGATCCACCATGACGCCATCCTTGCCAACCAGATGACCCAAGTATTCTACTTCTAAGGCACCAAAAGCACATTTATACGGTTTCAATAAAAGTTGGTGCTAAGAGTAGATGGAGAGCTCGATCCACATGAGTAAGATGGTATGTCCAGGTTTCACTATAGATGAGGATATCATCAAAGAAAACTAAGACAAAATGACAAAGAAAGGGATGGAAGACATGATTCATGAGGCTTTGGAAGGTAGAGGGGGCATTACACAAGCCAAAGGGCATGACCAAAAACTCATAGTGGCCCTCATGAGTTTGAAAGGTCATCTTGGGAATGTCTGCCTCTTTCATACATATCTAGTGATAGCCCAAGCAAATATCAAGTTTAGTAAAGAATTGGGCACCACTCAATTCATCCAGGAGGTCATCAATGACAGGAATGGGAAATTTGTCTTTAAGGGTCAATTTGTTGAGGACACGAAAGTTAGGACACATTGTCCAAGAACCTTCTTTCTTCAGGATCATGACTAAAGGAGAAGAGTAAGGGCTCATACTAGGGTGTATAACACCTACATTAAGGAGTTCCTGGACCATTTTCTCAATTTCATTTTTTTGTGAAAATGGGTGGCGATACGGACGGATATTGGGAGGAAGGCTTCTGGGTACAAGGGGAATGGAATCATCATGAACACTGCAAGAAGGAAGGAGTCCTTGGGGAGTGGAAAATACCATTTGATGTTTAGAAAGGCAGGCTTGGAGGTCTTGCAGCACCAGGGGTGTCTCTATTGCTTGTATGGCATGGAGTTGGGCAATGACACCAGAATGACCTTTTTTGAGCATCTTTTCCATGCGATGGGAATGAATGAACTCAGGTGAACCAGCAATGACGCCTTGGAATTTATATTGGTGGCCTTCCTGGTCGAATTGCATGGTTAATGCCTTAAAATCCATGAGAATGGGACCCAGAGTTCTTATCCAGTCTGTACCCAACACAATTTCACAACCACCCATGTCGATAGCAAACATATGGGATTTTAGGTGGTAGTCACCGATTTGGAGATGCACATTTTCACAGTGCCCTCCACATTTCATGGAACCACCATTGGTAATCATGATTTGGAAATTGTTGATAGCATGGATGTAGCAATGAGTTTCTTGGGCAATGTGGCGATGAATAAAATTATCGGTGCTTCCACTATCAACCAAAATGATGACCTTTCGATGCTTGATGTAACCGATTAACTTGAGGGTTTGGGGAGCGGGGAAGCCAGTGAGAGGGTTGAGGGAAATGACTGGTTCCACTTTGGGAGGGTCTGAGGGAGGGGTTATGTCAGTGATTTCAGGTGACTCAGACACAAGGGGAGTTTCAACATCATCTTCCAAAATATCTTCAGAGATGGCCATAAAAAGATTTTGTTCCTTACAATTGTGGCCTAGGAAATATTTGTCATCACAATTATAACAAAGGCTTTTGAGTTGGCGTTCATCCATTTTAGCCCTGGTCAATTTTTGGATCTTTAACGGCGCAGAGGGAGTAGTGTGATTTACGAGTTTAGAGCGAGGTATAAAGGAGGGTTTTTCGGTTTTGAGAGGATACAACCTGTTGTGCTTCTTTATCTCTTTTAGTATTCTCCACCCAACTTGAGGGTTGAGCCATGAGGACATGGGCTCGTATCTCATCCTTGAGGCCACTGATAAAACACTCTCAAAAGAAAGCATCATTCATGCCCTCTGTTCGAAAAGCCAGGCGCTCAAAGGCAGCTATGAATTTTTCTATTGTTCCTGATTGTTTCAACTTTGTCAAATGGCCCAAATGGTTGGT
Source organism: Picea mariana (assembly GCA_032191745.1). Lineage (NCBI taxonomy): Eukaryota > Viridiplantae > Streptophyta > Pinopsida > Pinales > Pinaceae > Picea > Picea mariana. The sequence goes on along the minus strand of JASDQU010011388.1, from coordinate 133,040 downwards.
GTCTATGTCAAATCATTCATAAAGCTCAGTCACAAATAAGGTCCAAGAAATATACCCTTGAAAGGAAGTTTTTCTCCATTGCCACCATTGCCAACATTCTTGATCTAGATGGAGAACACCATATCGGAGTTTGTCCAAGTCATTTATAATTCCGTATAAAGAGAAATAATGTTCCATTTGGGTTACCCAACTGGTGGTGTCTAAGCCATCAAATTTGGTCACATCCACCCGCGAAAGGCGTAGGTCACGTTGAAAGTGATGGGGCTGAAAGGTATGGGAATGGGAGGAATGTTCACCTTCAATCTTTGGAGGTGCATTGGAGAAAGGGTCATCTGTAGGGATCTTTAGTTTGGTGCACAGTGATGCAGAGACAGATTCAAGTTGGGTGGTCAGTTCTTGTTTGAATTCCTCCATTGAGGACTGCATGGTTGTATTTATGGTTTTATTGATGGATGTATCAATGGAGGCAACAATAGCACTGAGTTGTTTCACTTCTTTTTGGGTCTCGAGGAAACTAGATTGCAAGGTGTTGAAGTGAGCTTCCAGGTCTTGGCTACAGGTATGGGCCATGAGGATGGGTGAACTGAAAAGGGGCAGGTGGGGTCAAAATTTTTTCCGAAAAATGATATGGATGAATGTGATAAGGGTGAAGAGATGATTCCAATGGAATAGGCCTCAAATAATGGTGAAAAAATTTCCAGACTTTTTTTTTTTTTTTATAGCTGCAGAGTTATACTCCGGTCTGAAGAATACTGCAGTGATGAAATCCCCAAATTCTTAACCAGAAAGAAATGTGTATTTCTTGGCAACCCGAACACAGTTGGGTGGCAATAGATCTTGTTTGTTTTAATTTTCTTATGTTTTTGTCCCCCAAGGGTTAGGTATTCAAGGGTTCTATAGACAAGGGTTTTCCCTATGCTATAGCTCTCTGATATATGTGTGGGGTTCAATAGTAGTACTCGGCCCGATATCTCAGGGCACTAACTAAGGAGGATAGACCATACCCTTATCCATACTACCCAACTACCCAGGTACTAGAGAGTATCTTCCCAAGTGTTGTTCTCGGTGGCACTATAGCAGTCAGGCGACTGATCGATTTATCTAAAGAGCGCTTCAAGAAATCTAAGCCGATCCGTACACAAGTGTTGTCTGGTGCACTACCACTCGAAGGGGTACCAACAGGGGTTACAAGGGTGGCCAACAGATGTGCACTTAAGAACCACTTGTATTTCCTACATGTATGAATCCCTCAACCATGGGTTTATGTGTGTAACGACGAATCTCTGTGGCTTAAAGACGCTGGAATACGTCTCTACCCTGGAAAAAAAATTCCCACAATTTCTGCCAAGGAAAGTGCTCTGATGCCACTTGTAATATACCAGATATAAAAAGTATGCAGAATAGAAATAAAATGCTAGAAATGGAAGAATAAAAGTAATATAACCAGCATAATCTCCACAATAACATAGAAACGATATAAGAATAACAACAGAAATAGCACTTTGATTCAGAAAGCAATGTTCATGGACCTCTTCGAGGGGGAAACATCCAATTGAGTAGCACTCTGTTACAATAATCTCCAAGCTAGGGTTTTCATACCCTCGACCCTTATTTATACTAAATATGTCTATCAAAAGAAGCATCTAGAGGAAGATCCTTCTAGAAGCGGAAGCTTCTATTAGGTCTTCTTACATCCGCCTTATTCTATTTTATTGAAAGGCCTTATTAATATTGACCTTTATTACATCTGAATATATTGATCTACCTATGTGCGGGTTAGGACCCTAACAGACCTTGGTAAATTTGACCTCAAGAACTATGGCCTTAGGAACTTTGACCTTGGGAACTTTGACCTTTGGAACTATGACCTCTGGAAGTTTGACCTCTGGAACTATGATCCATATACCAACATGCTCAACATATTATTTTAGGCCTTACGACATAACAAAATTGGGAATATATTGAAAAGGATGAGGTTTCATTATGGTGGTGAGTCTCATTATAGGATTCCAAATAATTTTGTAAATAACAGGGCATGCAAGTTGAACTTGAGTGTCATGTACTCTATAGAAGAACGAACTAATAGAAAGGAATAATATGTTATTGATGGAGAGTGTCAAGTGCATAAGAAGAATGTTGAATCATCAAATAATTTTTGGGTGAAGGAGGACACCATAAATACATATCTTTAGGATTGTTTATTGAGAACAATATTAAAGTTAAAAACTTCATACTAAACATGGCATGGTGTAATAACCCTAGGGTTTCTAAGGACCTAAGCCAGTCGGTAAAAAATTGGATTTATGAAATTTTTCCACACAGTAATTTACCATAACCAGTATTGAATAACACTAGTAATTGTTGTACTGTAACAATAGCACAAGAGATACCAACCGGTTGAGCACTCAACACACCCTAAAAATCCTATATCAATTTTCACTTTTTGGGTACCACTTGGTCTTTACGCTATCTGAATTCGACTCTTCTTTTGAGAAATGTTCATTTTTTTGTTCTCTTGAATATCATCAGATATCCAGGTTTGTGTAACTCTATAAAACCCCATGAATTAAAAATACTTAACACTTAAATAAGGAATCAACAACTAAAACACTTCACCCGACGTGCTCAAAGATTCGGCATCAGAATAAATTTAAAGGTAAAAGGGAGTCACTCGGAAAACCTCAATCATTGAGCATCGATATTCATCGGTATCGGTGAAAGGAAGTTTGTGTTTCATGATAAGTATCACATACGGAGATCGCCAACAGTCGACCCCCTTCGACATCGATAAAAGGTGAAGGGAGTGAACGTTAAGAAAAATGGAAACGATATAGCCGATAGTCGATACCCAACGCATTTGTTGAAATTGGACAAGACCGAATCACGATGAATATTGCGACCATGCTAAGGAGTTTTCTCCAACCACTGATTTCTGAAGTGTTTCGACATCGACAACTTTTCGAAGATGCTAACTTAAAGAAAAATACATGATAATTTTATCCTCGATCGCCGATCCCTAATACCTTTTCGGCATCAGTGATCCTAGGTCTAGTTTAAGAATGCATAGCTGGAAGAAAGTCCCGACTTCAATTAATACCTGAGATTTAAGTCACTGGTCTTCATTGCCATGTGTCCCAAGCCAATTTCGCCACGTCAACAATGTACAATGAAATCGATCGGCGTTGGAGGATTTTCGCAGGAGGATATCAATGAAAACACCCATAACATAGTTGTCAATCCCTGATCCGCCCACTAGGAAAGTGACAAGATGGGACGTTTTATCGCTAGATATGTTTAGATTCAGAGCATTTAAAGGACTAATTAATTCCAAATCTCACATTAGTTTCTACCTCGCGTGCAAATAAAAAAGGGTCGTATGAAATCACCGATTCAACACACCACCTTCCGCACCTCCACCATCAACCCACGATGAATTAAATTTGCAAAGATTCAGCGGAAGATTTGTTTGAATTTAACTCATCACCCAAATTAATTGGTCAATGTGACACGGTAAGTTCTTCCCCATTTAAATTCTCTTAAGCCGTTGTAAACGAAACCATTCTGCATGTACAGAAATTTTAGAGCATCTAGAAGAGAGAGATGAACAATTCACAAGCTTCCGATATCCCGTGAGTATCAAACAACCAGGTTTAGCAAGCATTATAGGTATGTACCATTCTGGTTGTTCTATGTTTTCACTTCATGTATACATTTTCCTCCATTATTTCTCTATATGCAGGCTCTAAACCCCACACAGTGACCTAGATGTGAGGGCGCTCGATGACCAGGTATTCCCAAATATCCGATAGTCGTACCTACACAAGGTAGCAAGAAGAACCCCAGTTTTTCCTTGTATAGAGCTACTGCAATAGCTCATTGACTCCTTGAACATGCATAAGTGCCTAATCAACGATGACGATGGTGAATGTGTCAGAGTTTTCCTTCCAGTGGAGGTCCAGAAGTAATACAAGCTTAGAGACCCGGAGGAGTGACTGAATATCGATTTCGTGGTGAAATTTTATGAGTGCCACGACACCACCCAGGTGATGGATTCATGGTGGCGAGAAGAAAATAATTTCACCAACCAGACCTCCGGCTGGTACCAAACAACCAACATAAGAGAACCTTACATCTTCCTAAAGGCACTCATATGTGGGTTGTATGGTGAGAAAGAATGCTCTAGGTTTCCAAAGGCATGGATGCCTCTAGCATACACACTGGCTATCTCTGGGAGTGGGGAGCCATTATTTCAAAGCATTTGTGCATCTGCATACAATAGGATCAGACACCAAAAGAAGGGGAGACTCCAGCCTTCTACATGGCGTCATACGTGTTGGACTTCATGTTAGAAAAACAGGACCGCGAAGCAATAAAATAAAACAAATGTAGAAACAAAACATAGAAGACAAACAATACAAGAGAGACACAGATTTACGTGGTTCACCCAGTGTGGGCTATGTCCACCAGAGAAATTGCTAGGTCCTTCCTTTATTATTATCTAGCAAATGAAGGGATACAACCTACAACAAAACCCATTGTAACTTCCTCTTATTTCTCTCATAGTCTCCTCTCTCAGAATACAATATTCACCATCAACCATAGCCGCGATACATTTCCCTCATAAAAGAGGGTTTCCTTCTAGGG
>JASDQU010011388.1:104041-128296 GCA_032191745.1 Picea mariana | reverse complement strand
GATGACCTTCCACGTCTTATCTGTAAATATGGATATACAACCTTCACTTGCCAACTGCCCTGTTGAAATCAGATTTTTTCTTAAATCTAGAACATGTTTTACCTCTTTCAACAACCATTGGTTTCCATTTCGTTGCTTTATTTTTACCTTTCCCATTCCAACAATTTTGCATGGTCTATCATCACCCAAATGAACCTGTCCAAAATCACCTTGAACATAATCTAAAAAATGTTTCCTATGGGGTGTGGCATGAAATGAAGCTCCTGAATCTACTACCCAAGACTCAGAAATATTATCTGCAGAAAGAATCAAAGCATCTTGTAACACATCACCTGTTACATTTGCTTCTTGATTTCTCTCCTACTGTCCATCTCTTTGTTTCTTTGGAGCTCTGCAGTCTTTCTTCAGATGTCCTTTCTTCCCACAATTCCAGCACTCTATCTTTCCAAGTCTGGATTTGGATCTGCCCTTCCTAGAATTTCCGCAGTTTCTTGAGCCCTTTCCTCTATCCTTTTGTCTACCCCTATTCTCCATGTTCAACGCATTTCCTGATGTCTCACCTGTGCTTTTCCATCGCATTTCCTCAATAAGGATAACACCAACAACATCATCAAATTTTAAAGTATTTGAACCAGAGAAAGAGTTACTTACAGCCATGACCAAGCCATTCCAGCTTTCTGGCAATGAGCACAAGATTAGAAGATCCCTAACCTCATCATCAAAGTCCACTTTTACAGAACTTAGTTGATTAGTAACCGTATTAAATTCATTTAAATGACCTGCAACAGACCCACCTTCTGACATCTTCATATTAAATAATCTCTTCATTAGAAATACCTTATTCGACGCCGAGGGTTTTTCATACAATTTGGCCAATGCATCCATCAAACCCTTCATTGTCTTTTCTTTCGAAATATTGAAAGCCACTAACGCTGCCAGGCTCAGCCGTATCGTTCCTAGAGCCTTTCTATCAAGAATCTCCATTCTTCGTCCTTCATGGCCATCGGCTTCTTTGCTACTCCACTCAATGGTAGGAATAGATCCTTCTGATATAAATAGTCTTCCATCTGCATCTTCCATAACTGGTAGTTTTTGCAGTTAAATTTCTTGACCCTAGACTTTCCATCTTCGGACATTGCTCCCACTCAAACCAGGAACCCTCTTTTCCTGTGAGTTACCTTATGCTCTGATACCAGTTGTTAGAAAAACAGGACCGCGGAGCAATAAAATAAAACAAATGCAGAAACAAAACACAGAAGACACACAATACAAAAGAGACACAGATTTACATGGTTCACCCAGTGTGGGATACGTCCACCAGAGAAATTGCCAGGTCCTTCCTTTATTATTATCCAGCAAATGAAGGGATACAACCTACAGCAAAACCCGTTGTAACTTCGTCTTCTTTCTCTCACAGTCTTCTCTCTCAGAATACAATATTCACCATCAACCATAGCCGCGATACATTTCCCTCATAAAAGAGGGTTGCCTTCTAGGGAAAAAAACCCTAACATAATCTCTACCGTTAGATCTACGACCTTATAATGAACGGTCCAGATTTACAATGAAATTACAATATACTTTTACAAGGCAATTTTTTCTTCGGGGGCTTCACCCCCAAACCCCTGCTGGGGCCCCACTTGCCCCTAAACCCCCCAGCCAGGGGGATAGCCCCCCCCGAACCCCGCAGAGGGGGTACCCCCCCTCTGCACTCCACCGCATGGAAGAGTGTACATACTTCTGGGGTGTAAATACTTCATGGGGTATAAACACGTCCGAAATCAAGGACCTCTGAATCAAGAAGATAATCAGGCTCCACAACCAACACTTCATGTGCACCATAAACATATTCATTGACATGAACTTAAGTTGGCACATCGTGGATCTCTCGATACATGTGTATTTCGGCATCCTATGGGAGAACAGGTACACAAAATCCTACTCCCTCATCTGCGATGAATTCATCACACGCATTTATTTTATTCTTTTCAAGAAAGTGTGTCTGAGACTATTGGCTGCGGCCAAAAAGATGATAGCAAATATTGGTCACTGGTATCTGGATGAGCTCGATACCTACATCAGGGTTTTCGGAGCCACCGAAGCACCACACCTTTTACCTATGCATGTCCCCAACCAAATTTTTGTGGGGGAAATCTACTACCAAACCATCCTGCAAAGTTACAATGCTACCCTGATGAAAGATAAGAAGCGGGCATTTATACCTAATGGATTTCATATAGGTTTCTACCTAGTAAAATACATCACTCAAGCCAAGAAGGAAGGACTAAGCCAATTGGATTTATGATTCCAAACCGGTCGTTTCCGCAAACATGACCCAAGGGGTCAACTATTCTTGAAGCATGAATCACAAGTATCATCCTACTGACCATACACCCACGACAGGTTTGAAGATGAGGTATTCACGAAAACCGCTCAGGATTGGGATGAAGTTGTGGCAATGATGGTTGATCCTAATATGACCAGGTTCATAGCCATGAGCCTAGATGAACAGACAGTGATCCTAGAACAATCAGGTCAAGATTCCCTTAGAGCCAAGGGAGAAATTCTAACGGTCGAAGTGGCAGCTCCCCAGGTAGCGGTCGAAGTAGCAGAAATTCCCCAAGTAACCCTGGTGCAATATAGAATTCCTCCCGAGGATTAGGACATGCGAGAGAGGGGGTTACTCATGTTATAACATGTGCAACGAATAATTGATTAGCTACAATATGACCCAGACATCATGAACATGGAAAGACTCCCTGCTGACAACCCAAATGAAATCCATGCGGGACCAAGTGGCCCTGAATTCATAGACCTTGATGAAATTACTGGGTTAGATGACCCTGAATTCACAATGCCACCGGCCGGATCACCGATAGTCATCTCGGTTCAGCCAAGGACCATTGAAGCATCACAGAGGATTGGTATATCAAACCCCTTAACTGAGCTGATAAATATATATGACAGTGATGATTTCCCAGAAGTATCTCGTGTGACCCCTGTGCATATTGAATAAGAAAAGTGACCAGGGAAGATGTCTTCCCCTGTTCCCGATTCCCAAATTCAAGAGGTTCCATAGAAAGAAGAAGAAGCTGAGAGTGTCCTAGACACTAAGCTTTCTGATGTGTCGGAGACCCAAGTAGACAATCCAAAGGATGAGCCAGGGTCGGATGAGCCAAAGGAAGAATCCACACAGCAGGAAATCGGCGCCTCAACAACCAAAGAAAAATTAAGTATCGAGCCTATCCCGAACGCCTATATTTCAATCAGTACTCAAACCCCCAATGAGCGACAAATAGAAGTCGGGCCTTCTGAGAAAAATGAGGAAGTTCAAGAACCCAATCATCAACAATTATATACAATTGGAAGTCTGGGAAATACATTCACCTGGGAGGATCAGCAAATTCCTGAACCTATGGATGAAGTAGCTGACATACATGCTATGGCTTATGATCGGAAAAGGAAAGCTATCATCTAGAGAACCACCAATAAGAGGAGGATCACTTTAGCTCGCTCCATCCTCATCACTACAGAGGAACATCTGATCAACATGGAACAAATGCCACCCTGGATAGAGCTAAACAAGATGAGGAGGAGTTGGCCACTGCCCTAAAAGAATTGGAACATTTACACCACTTGGCGAAATACTACCAAAACACCACACAAGCCGTAATGTTCCTAAGGAGTGAATTACAAAAGGCCTACAAAAAGTTTACAGAGGAGTGGCACCTATTCATAGTAAGGATAGCAAAGCTCCAGGAAAACACCCTCATGGCACTTGCAACATGCAAAGATATGGAGAGGTGGTACGAGAAAGTGCAACAAGTCGCAAAAAAAATCGAATATATCAGCACAGTGCAAAAGTCCCGAGATGTTGAAGAGCACGACATCTGGGTGCTAATAGAAAGAAGCATTGACCGCATAAGGAAATTGGTCGAGTATAGGGTTAAAATGTCTTAAGAACCCCACCGAGAAATTCAAGAAAAATGGGCCAAGTGTGAGAATGATCCGAAATCGGATCCAGAAGCCTGATAGGGCTTGAAAAATGCTCAAAAATGAAAGTGCTCATAATCCAACGAAACCAATGCCATTGCGTCCGTCTCGTCTTCCTGATTTTGGCAGTATATTTACTTTGTCAAATGGGCTCCATATGCGAAAGTTATCGTGTTCTGATCGGAAGCCCAAATAGGTAAAAAGTCAAAGGTCAACTGGTCAAAAAGTCAACGCTGATGACATCAGCATGCTGACTGTGCAGTAGATGACGTGGCACTCTCTGGATGATGGTGATTGGGCAAGTTTGCTGACAGGGCAGACATGTGGTAGGCAACTGGACTAGTCAATGGTTGACAAGTGGCATTAATCCGGCGAATGGGGAGATGCCACGTGGCCCAGTCATGGACAGCCACGTGGCACCCAGTCATCAGTTGAAGTGGCATGTTTCAAAAATTGTTTTGGGGTCCATGGGATTTGAACCCATGACCACCACCAAGCCCGAAAACTTAAGAAATGGTCTTTTGCCAATACACCAAATTATTGCTTATGATATAAAACCTACAATATGAAATATATTGCAAAGTATTGTATGGAGAGGGGCCAGCGCTTGGCCATATGAACCCATATGACCCTGTCAAGGGGGCACGCACTGGGAAAAAGGGGGCTTATGCCCAAATTTAACTATAAAGTGGGTTTTATAACCAATTTTTGGGTTTTAATGGTAATTAAGCCTATTTTTAATGGTTTTTCTCCATTTTGGGGAGTTATTAGGTAGTTTTGGAGCCTAAATTTTGGGAGGAAGTTGGATATGAGCAACCAAATTCCCAACTATATAACCCAGGCCTGTTTGAGGCCATAAGGGGCATTCAGAGTAGAATTATGCTGAGGAGAAGCCAAGCCAAAGCCATTTTGAGGCAGAGAAGCTTTTGAGGAGGAGACGCTGTCGGATCATTTCTGGGAGCTCCGGATGTCCATTTTGCGTGCCGTTTTTTTTGCTGGGTTCTAGAGATCTGGACAAACATGACAAGATTAGTCTTGTAGCCATTTGGCATTGCAGTGATGTACTTTTGAGCATTTGAACAGAAATAAAAAAGCCTCTCCCACAGAGAAAAAGGCCTGGAGACGTAGGCAAAGTTGTGCCGAACTCCGTTATCAATTTGTGTGTTATGGTTTGATGTCTATTATTTCATTTCAGATCTGCATTTGTGTATATGGATGTAATAATTCTTATTCTTTCCTCATTCTTCACTAAGTTTTCTCAAATGGTTAATTAACGCATGCAAAATTAAAACTCAACCATAGTCATTAAAAGATCCTGACGGATCAAGTGGTATCAGAGCTAGTTGATGTTTGGATTTGAGTTTTTCATGTTAACCAGGGAAAAGATACAGTGTGGTGAAGGCGAGATTGTTGCAGAGAATCCATTAATTGGATTGAGAAAAAGAGCTTCTCACAGCGAGAAGATGGCATCGGAAGAAGGGATTTCTCAATATGAGAAAGAGTTCCGAAAAACATTCCTTGCCATGTCGGAGATGGTGAAAGTCTTGTACGAAGATTACTTGGAACGGAAGCGACTAGTTTTGGGTGATTCTTCAAAGGGAAAAAGTGAAGAGGAAGAGGACCATCCTTATATTCCTCCTTCACCTCCATCAACACCTCCTTCTTCTCCTTCTTCAAGTTCAAGTTCTAAATCTAGTGGAAAGAAAAATGTTCATAAGAATAAACATGAAATGCCATTATTAAAACTTGATGTAAAATTTGAGTTGCCCATATATGATGGTGAAGTAAATGAAAAAAAAATTGATAACTAGATCAGGCAGATGGAGGTATACTGCAGTGTGCAACAGATCGAGGATGAGGCCACACGAATCAAGTTGGCATCTTTGAGACTTGCAGGTACAGCTCTTATCTGGTGGCAGAGCAAGCTGCAAAAAGGAACACAAAATGTGGGTAATGTATTTCCATCATGGAAGGATTTCATTTCTGCACTTAGGAAACAATTCTGTCCTTTGGGTTATAAAGAAAAAGCAATAATTGAATGGCAATCTTTAAAACTAAGAAAAGGACAAACAGTGAAAGAATACACCGATGGATTTCGAAAAATGGCATTAATGTTAGACATTCCTTTGCAAACACAATAAACCCTTATGAAGTATATAGGAAGTTTGCCTGCACATATTAGAAACACTTTTTTCATGTTTGGACCCACTAACCTTGATGAGTTTTCTGTTCAAGCTACGTATATTGAAGCAGGGAAAGCAGGTGTGTCAGGGGAATCGTCGTCTTCGAGGAAAGAGGACAAGAGGAAAAGGCATGGAAATGGAAAGAATGCAAATGCAGTGACAAAGAAGAAAGGAAAGCCCTCTTGCAAGCATTGCAAGAAAGAGGGACATGATGAGGACAGATGTTGGCAGTTGCATCCCGAGAAGAAGCCAAAGTGGTTCAAAGAAAAGAAGGGAACGCAAACAGTGGCAACGACATCAAAGCCCACAGACTTGGGATCGGATTCAGGTGATGAGTCTAAGATTTCCTTGGTTGGTATGACAGGTAAAAATGGTGAAGAGATTGATTGTAGAAGCAATTTGTTTCATATAAGAGTAATCATACGACACACTAAGATAGACACATTAATCAACAATGGATCTCAATCTAATCTAATCTCAAAAGAATTGGTTAAGAAATTGGAATTAAAAACACAAACTCATCATAAGCCTTACACACTTAAATGGATGAGCAATCATCATCAAATGCACATAACAAAATAGTGCACAATCAAATTTGCAATTTCATCTAAGTATGTGGACGAAGTAACTTGTGATATTGTGTCATTAAGAGAATGTGGAATGATCTTAGGTAGTCCATACTTATTTTATCGTAAGGCAATCTTCTACAGGACAAAGAATCAATATCAATTCACTAAAGCAGGTCATGATTATGTGGTTCATGCTCATCGTGTTAAAGAAAATAAAACACTTCAAACAATGGAACAGTTAACAAATGCAGTGCAAGTATGAAACAAACCAATAATTGTTTCAAATGAAGTAATTGATCTTAAGCAAGAACAAAATATGGTTGTTGAATGGAAAATCAATCATAAGTTGCTTCAAGATAAGCTCATGTCGTGCAGATATCTAAAGTATATCAGTACATTTGCAGTCGTCTTTTTGATGCTGTCATTAGCAATGTTTTCTACATGGATGATAGTAGCTTCAGTAAGATGTAACAAGGTTCAAATGGCTAACAATATACTGTCAGTTGTCATGATTGTGTTACAGTTGATCTTGATGAGACAGGTGCACAGGACAGAGTTCAGAGACAAAGAGAAAGTTGGGTGGCCTATCCCAAGCTTTTTGACTGGTCAGTAACCTTTTGGGGACCAAAAGGTCTTATTGTGGGGAGGTGTGATCCGAAATCAGATCCAGAACCCTGATAGGGCTTGAAAAATGCTAAAAAAATGAAAGTGCTCAAAATTCGAAGAAACCAATGCCATTGTGTTTGTCTCGTCTTCCTGATTCCAGCGGTATATTTACTTTGTCAAACAGGCTCCGTATGCAAAAGTTATCGCGTTCTGATCGGAAGCCCAAACAGGTAAAAAGTCAAAGGTCAACTGGTCAAAAAGTCAACGTTGATGACATCAGCATGCTGACTGTGCAGTAGATGACATGGAACTCTCTAGATGATGGTGATTGGGCAAGTTTGCTGACAGGGCAGACATGTGGCAGGCAACTGGACTAGTCAATGGTTGACAAGTGGCATTAATCCGGCAAATGGGGAGATGCCACGTGGCCCAGTCATGGACAGCCACGTGGCACCCAGTCATCAGTTGAAGTGGCATGTTTCAAAAATTGTTTTGGGGTCCATGGGATTTGAACCCATGACCACCACCAATCCCAACACCTTAAGAAATGGTCTTTTGCCAATACACCAAATTATTGCTTATGATATAAAACCTACAATATGAAATATATTGCAAAGTATTGTATGAAGAGGGCCCAACACTTAGCTCTTTGGGCTAGCACTTGGCCATATGAACCCATATGACCCTGTCAAGGGGTCGCGCACTGGGAAAAAGGGGGCTTATGCCCAAATTTAACTATAAAGTGGGTTTTATAACCAATTTTTGGGTTTTAATGGTAATTAAGCCTATTTTTAATGGTTTTTCTCCATTTTTGGGAGTTATTAGGTAGTTTTGGAGCCTAAATTTTGGGAGGAAGTTGGAGATGAGCAACCAAATTCCAAACTATATAACCCAGGCCTGTTTGAGGCCATAAGGGGCATTCAGAGCAAAATTATGCTGAGGAGAAGCCAAGCCAAAGCCATTTTGAGGCAGAGAAGATTTTGAGGAGGAGACGTTGTCGGATCATTTCTGGGAGCTCCGAACATCCGTTTTGCGTGCCATTTTCTTTGTTGGGTTATAGAGATCTGGAAGAACATGACCAAATCAGTCTTGTAGCCATTTGGAATTACAGTGATGTACTTTTGAGCATTTGAACAGAAATAAAGAAGCCTCTCCCACAAAGAAAAAGGCCCAAAGACGTAGGCAAAGTTGTGTCGAACTTCGTTATCAATCTACGTGTTATGGTTTGCTGTCTATTATTTCATTTCAGATCTGCATTTGTGTATATGGCTGTAATAATTCTTATTATTTCCTCAATCTTCACTAAGTTTTCTCAAATGGTTAATTAACACATGCAAAATTAAAACTCAACCATAGTCATTAAAAGATCCTGACGGATCAGAGAAACACTGGATCAAGATAAATCAGGTGATGAAAGACATCGAACTCCCCGAGTTTGTCACACCTGATGACTTTGTCGACTTGCATGACATAGTCACGTTGCATGTCGTGCAAGACTCATCATGGGCCAAATAAATAGCAAAGGTGACAAACATCAAGCCAGGACATGTGCGACAGTTTATGGAGCACCCGATCAAAGCTCGAGTTGTGCTGAAACAGTCAAGTACCAGTTTAATCAAGTATCGAGAACAAGTGGTGGAGATAAGAGAGGTTTACTTGGCCTCGATGGAACAACATATATTCCTGTATGCCAACACATGTGAGGATCTATTTATCAAGTGGTTGAAGTACGAGAAGATTCACCCACTTCAGTGATATCTTGAGATGACTCTTAGAAAATTGATAGAAGAAAGCGCCATGTGGCAATTTTGTTTACTTAGTTTCACTTTACTAGTTATTTTTAGTTGATAATATGCTATAAATAGGAGCATCGTCCTATTAGTTAGAGGTCGATGGTTGCTGTGAGAGACGCTCATTTTTTGTTTTGTTAAGAACTATTTCGGAGCTTCCTTTAATTGAGAAGTCATTTTGGACCAGAGACAAGCTTATGTTTTTTCATCAAATGTGTGTATGATTGGATGTGGAGAAGAATTATTTCGTATTTTTTCTCATGAATGGATGCAATAACAAGTAAGAGATATTAAATCTGTTGATAATTTACCTGATGCAATATTTTTATAGTTCTTTCTCTAATGATGAAAATAAATCTTTGTGTTATTATGTGATTGATGATTAGAGTTGAGTGAATTATTTTACTTGCTATCGTTTATCATATGCATGTTTTCTTATGATAGTTTGTATCTCAGTTAGTAATTGGAATACTCACATGGTTAACGTATTAGTACTAGGTTTGTGGTAGACGATCATCACTTGCATGCTAGAGTAAAGGGTTATCCCAAGCTCAGCCTCTTCTCCAGTAGTTAAACTTGTTCCCATTTCATTACCTAGTTTGTTTATACCGACTTTTCACCTTACATCGGTCCCACCTAAGAGAAAATACAAAAAAAAAAAAACGTTTGAACCAAAGGAGAGACCTTCACAAGAAAACATAAATCCCATCAATTAAACCAACCAAATCACAATATCTGTAGAACCATTCCACTATTAAACATTGCAGAGTCTAATTGGGCTTCGGTGGTGGGTTTGGTTCCTTTTGTTGAGTTAAATGCGATCAATACAAGCAACCAACTAAAATGGAACTTGTATCCTCAGTCCTGTGCTTCGTGGTAGTCTCTCTCGAGATCATTGATGAGGTAGCTCACCCAATTCATTTGCATCCCCTCCATGTATTTTCTTGCTAGGTCCACCATGAACATGGTGACCTACGTGGGGCAGTTCTTTCTAACGAGCTTGCCAGCTATGAGCTAACAATCTAGGTGCACTGCCCCATCCTGGATGGAGGCTACCTTGTAGCCTCGCTTTCCCTTTTCAACTTCGTCGTATGCCTCTTTAATGCACTTTTCCAGGGAGCGATCTAAGGTCTTCCCTAGGTAGAACTGCTAAGGGTCGGGTCTCTGTATGCTATGTCCTATGATCAGGTGGATCAATGTCAAATCCACAATAATTCTCCTGTCGAGACACATGTATCCTCCATGATAGCACAACAAGAGGAGTTTAATGCAAGCGTTAACCGCATGATGTCGGCCAAAGTGAGGGATATTCATGACATTCAATATCATGCACTGTGCGATCTCCTTAATCCATGGCTGGGAGATGATGTGAGGCTTCTTCCCAGTCATCTTCATGAAATATCTATGAGGCACGAGCATTGCATAGTTCTTTATGTCACCAAGGTTGAAATCATTGTTCTTCAATGCTGGGATTTGTCCCAACTAACTTCCTTCTATGTGTATCCACTTCAAAATGCATGCGGTGATGAATGTATACTCAAAGTACCATGGAATGTTGTTGCGGTTAACTGTGCTAGCCAAAGGCAGGATGTAATGAAGTAAGATCAACAGGATCTGCTTCGCATTAGCCAGATCATCGTGATGCTTACTTCACTTCTCAGTCGCAGGGTAAGTATGGCCCGAACGTCATCAAGTCGAGGGGGAATCCTGCAGTCCCCTGGTCGATGACACCTGTATTCCCTCAGACATGGTTTTATCAGCCATAAACTTCTTCAGAACCTCTTCGACAGATTTCTCTAGCTCGGTGTGCTCAGTTGACATTCTCACTATTAACAAATAAGTCAGGGTAGGTGAATGGATCGGGGAAACAACATATGGTGAGGTATGATAGCACATCTTGACACACACAATCACTTCTTTGTTAGCTCAAATAATCACGGGTAGCAAAAAGTGGTCCCGGCAAAGCGTCCGACAGGTTAAATAAGTGAGTGTCATAACAGATTCCTCCAACGGATACGAATGCCTCAATCAATGTGAATCCATTTGTTATGGCACGGTCTCAACATACCAAGCATGGTCTAGTCACCCATAAATGTGTTTCCTAGCCATTTGAAGCATCGTTCTGATGGTCAGGGCACCTCCAACGGTCATATAGCTTCGTCAGGGCGAAGTCCCATTCCGCATGGTTCTGTTGTTCCGACGAGGTTCAGAGCCTACAAGTCTGCCTCCTATGAATTCTTTTTTGATACTTCCTATAACTTTTCTAACTTGGCTTTCTTCTTACTGAGGTTCCTTGCTTTCTTTCCTGTGATCTGAGTCTTTGGATTCTGTTGAGCACTCAACACACCCTAAAAATCCTATGTTAAATTTTACTTTTTCGATACCACTTGATCTCTTACACTGTCTGATTCTACTTCAGTATGAAAAATGTTTCCTTTTCTTATCACTTTTGTTTCTCATTTAAGTCTCTCAAAGTTTTCTTGAGCATGCGAAAACACATAACTTAAAAGACTAACACTTAATTAAAGAATTGACAATCAAGACTTCTCCCCAACATGCTTAATAAATTTGGCATCGGAAAGGATTAAGCATGAAAGGAAATCATTCAAGAGAACCGAGGTCCTCGAGTGTCGATCTTCATCGATGTCAGCAAATGGAAGTTTTTCTTCAACAACAAGCGCCACTCAAGGATATCACTGACAGTCGATCCCTTTCAACATCGGTAAAACGTGAAAAGAGTAAGCGTTGAACGAAAGTGAAATGATATCACTGATCATCGAATTTTGAAACGTTGTCGATATCAAGGATATTTCAAGGATGATAATACACAAGGAAACCATGTGTTAGGTTTATTTTTGAGGGCCAGTCCCCGATACTTTTCAGCATCGGTAGTCCAAAGTTAAGCATAGAGCGCTCGACTTGAACAAAGTCTCGAGTCCGAACATCACCCGTAAGTCGAGTTCCCAGTTATCATTACCATATATCTCGAGTAAATGGTGCCATGTTAGTGCCATACAATGAATTCGATCAGCGTCGGAGGTTTTGCAGAAGGATATCAATAAAAAATACAAAACAACTCAAAGCAACACTAAGCACAAAATCGGGGTTAACTTACAATAAATTTAGACAAATAAAATAGTATATTCACACGCAAAGAGAAAAACGATGCATTCAAATACTATGAACAAAATCCTTTTGTCAAAATTAGACTCCCATTGGGCTCTGATTACATACAGTAGACACTGTCTACACATTTTGGCCAACCAACCCAGTTACATTGAGAACATGAAAATTTTCACAAGAAAAAGGGAAGACTATCAAAATTATGCATCACGTCTAAGAATACAAAACAGAGTCCACCCATCATGCCTCTTCTACATGCAAACTTTCTCCATGGTTACCTCGCGCTCCCAAAGGTGTTGTCAATTTTTGTTTTTCCAACACCCTTTGCGCTTCGCGCAACTGCATGATCGTATCTTTTTCTTCCCAAAGATGTCACTTGAGCCAGGTTGCGTTCCCTTGATGACCCTGTGGAGCTGACACCTCAAGGTTCTTTGCCACCAATTGCCAACGTAATTCTCTATTCTCCTGGTAAAGTTTAGCTATGGCGAGTTGTGCCTGCTCCAGCTGAAGATTAGGTCCTCGGATGTTAGAACCCGAGGATTCTGTCTTTCTTGTTCTATTCCTGCTTCCTTGACTTGTGGTTCCGACAGCATCTAGCTAGATAGTGTGCATTAGGATCTCCTCGGTGGCTGATCGTGTGCATGACTCATTCGAGATTTGGCTTCCCCCCCCCTGACGTCCTTATTTTTTGGGGGCCTTCCTCTCCTATGCGGTATCTTCTATTGAGGATATGTGGCCTCCAACCTATGCCCTTCTAATGTAACTTCTTCCACTTCAACCTTCGCACGAGGCAATACTGTCATTTCTGCACGAAGGTAGGAATCTCCCTTTGAAGCCTCGGGAACACCCGCTGCAAACAAGAACGAGTCCCAAGCATTTTGTGGCTCAAGCCTGACACTTTGGTTGCCTCATAGGCCCCATCTTGAGTTTTGAAGAGTTCCCATGGTGCAACAACGTATCTACCTTATGCGTGGGTGACTTGAAAAAAGGCCCAAAGCAAATAATTTGATCGAGTTGGGATCACGAAATGAGTCAATGCATAACCTCGACTGGTAAGTAGAACACATATAGAACATCTAGAATTTATAAAGGAGCGGGAAGTGAGTCGAAACATGCCAGGGAACACTGAATTCCTTACGACCAGATGTTTTGAAAAATTTATGTGTCACACCTGTGCGACGAGTATGATCTGAGGCGTGTGATATGCAACTAATAGGATTTGCAGAGAATAAGTGGTATGATCACATCGATTTTTTTTTTAAATTCCCCAGACTCCATAATGAGTTGATGATGGTTGATGTACTTGCTCATGCGACTCTTGTTTGAGAAACTTGCCTCGACCTGAATCATTTAATGAATTTCCTTACGAAAGTATCCATCTCTTTTAGAACTTTCTCATACTTTTAGCACATGTTCAGCTCTGAAATTCTTTCTCGACCCCAAGGGCCAAATAACCACTGGAATGACTTTGACTCTCACGATTTTCATACCTGATCGTTCATGCTATGGCACACAGATGTAACCCAACCTAACTGAAGAAAAATGATGGTGCTAACAAAGACGGTGCAAGTAATTCGAAAGGTTGCATAGATCATGTAAGTATCAAATAATCAAGCTTAGCGAGCTTTATAGGTATGCACCGATCTGGATTCTTCACGCTTACGGCTTTACATATGTTTTGCTAAGTATTATTATGTAAGCCATTTCTAAATGATTTTAATTCCGATTGCAGGAAATATCCCTCCGACTATCGAGCAAAATTGGCTTTGTAACCTCGTTGAGGAATCCGAGAGGAACTGGGTCTGGAGATCAACAAGGTGATGAGGGATATCAAATTGCCTGAGTTCGGCACACCCGATGACTTTGTCGACTTGTGTGACATAGTCGAATCGCACGCCAAGAAATATTCTTCATGGGTTGAAAGACTAGCAAAGGTGACCGACACAACGCCAGGACAGGTACAACAATTTCTAGAACATTCAATCAATGCTTGGGTTGTGCTTCAGCAATTAAGTGATAGTCTGATCAAGTTTCAAACACATGTAGTGGAGATTAGAGAATTTTATGCAATCTTGATGGAACAACACATATTTCCATACACCCAAACCTGCGAGGAGTTTTTCATAATTTGGTCGAAGTACGAGATAAGTCACCCTTTCAAAAGGTTATCCTGAGATGATTGTTGGAAAACTGTTAGAAGCATACGCCACGTGGTGAATTTTGTTTACTTGTATACACTTAGCTTTTATTTTCGATTGAATTTTATGTTATGAATAAGAACATCGACCAATTAGTTAGAGGTCGATGGTTGTTGCAACAAACTCTTTCTTTTTGGTTGTCAAGAATTATTTTTGAGCTACCGTTAATAGAGAAGTCCTTATGGACCAGAGACAATTATTTTCATCAAATGCGTGTGTGATTGGATGTGGAGAAGAAATATTTCCTATCTCATTTCATGAAGGATGTTGTAATGAGTAAGAGAAATTAAATCTATTCTCAATTTATCTGTTGCAATGCTTTGTTGTTCTTTACTTTAATGATGAAGATGAATCGTTGTGTTATCATGTGATGGATGATTAGAGTAGGTGAATTATTTTTCTTGCCATTATCTTATCGCATATGTGTTTTCTTTCTGATAATTAGTATCTCAGACAGTAATTGGATGCTCACATGGTTAACTTATTAGTACTATGCATGTGGTATAAAATTGTCGTCTACATGCTTGAGTAGCGAGTTATCCCAAGCTCAGCCTCTTCTCCATTAATTAAACTTAATCCTGTTTTGTTTCCAAGTTGGTTTATGTTGGATTACATATTATATCGGTCCCACCTAAGAGAAAATACAAAATAGAAAGTCCAAACTGAAGGAGATGCCTTCACATGAAAACATAAAGCCCATCGATTAATTGGCCAGATCGCAATATCTGGAGAACAATTCCACTATTAAACGTTGCAGATTTGGATTGGGCCTCAGTGGTGGGTTTGGTTCCTACCGTTGAACTAAAGGGATTTAAGACCCATCAACAGATTCCTCTTTCCATTCTTATTCTTATCTTCTCTTATCACAGTAGCTTCGCATTGTTGATGTGCTCTCATAGGTTTCAAAGGTAATACTTCTTTTCTAATAAACTCTAGGGTGGGTATTTTTGTTTTTTGCATGGATAGGTCCCTCAAACCTTATTACATTATTTTAACCTCTATATATAATTCTCTTATGATCTGTTGCTTCGACTCAACTTCTCATTCTTCCATCAGTCACTCTATTCTTCTAGCTATGGAATCCCTTAGTTCTTTCTTTTTCTTTCCTATAGCTTCTTCCTCTGCTTTCCATCTGATATGATCTTTCTTGATCCAAGTAGTTCCTAACAAAAGTGGAAAAGGGGTGTTGTTCTCAACAAACCTAATAAATTCAAATTCTTCTTGAGTCGATGTTCCATGGATGATAATAGGTACATTAGTAACTCTTCCACATAGGGTTATCATATTTCCTTTAAACAAGCCTAGCCTTCCCAGTGAAGGTACCACAGTAGGCTTTCCCAAAATTTCCCAAGTGCTTTCTATCATAATATTCACTTGTGTCTCCTCATCCAGGACACAGTCTATGTCGAAGTCTCCTATTATTGTACTTATGCGATGTTTTTCTTTCAAGATCTCTCATAAACTGACATCTTTGTGATCATCCATTACTTCTTTTAATTGTACTAACATAGTCTGAGCTTTGTCTGATTCTTTCACTTTATGATTCTCTAACATGCTCGTATTCTCTTGACTCATGTTCATTTGTTAAACTTTAGCAATCATCTTTGGAAAATCTTCAACTTCATGACCAACTATTTTACAACAAATACAAATAGGACCTGCACTAGGGAATTCCTTAGCAAGATGTCTCGATCTTCTTCAGTTATAACATAATGTCAATCCTATCTATCTCTTGTATTTTCCCCAACTTCTTTTGTACTGCACACTAGGATCACAATGCTGGACCTACAATCTGCAAAAATTCTTTCTAGGTTCCTGCATTCACTTATTAGTCCAAAAATTATTTCTATGCATAAGAATAACATATCTTTCTCTATTTATATCAAATTTATTCAGATCAACTCTTTCTTCTAACTGTACCCTAGCTTTCAGACTACGACAGAATATATAAAACATACCTAGATTAATGCTTTTGAAACAAAAATTTCCACTTATCTTACTCTATCTAAGAAAAACGATTTACCTCTTTCAGGATCCTACCTCTTTTTCTTCAGATCGAGTTTCTTTCTTAGCACAGAGCTTCGCAAGTCAAGTAGAATATTTTTCCTTACAGCAATAGATCTACGCACAAAGATTCTCTTTTCTTTCAATTCCCAGCAATCACAGTTTCAGGTCCCGACAACGGAACCATTTGTTGGCACAGGGGCAGACCCAGGGTTCAATGTTTCAATAATGCACCAACAAAACCCTAACTACCGGTCGTTTCAGCAACACCTGTGAAGCAAGAGAAGTCTCACCCGAAGTAGAGGCAGGGGGGATTACAAGACTCAAGTGTTTGTATCCAAGCTGGGACACAGATCTGTGATTATAACACCTCGTAGAGTACTTAGGAATAACACACATTCATTCATTATCTTTATTCACATCGCAGATCAAACCCTAAGTACATATCGGCATAGTAACAATGACAAATTATACATCGCACTTAGGATCAGAAGCTATATATAAGACATTCAACATAAACAAAGCACTAAGCATTCATAGATCTATCTATCATTCATGATAAGCAATGCACTAAGAATATCTACAACATAAATATCATAACACAAAGTAAACCATCAACACATGATATACGTGGTTCACCCCAGTTTGGGGCTACGTCCACCAACTACTTCTTCTTATTTATTAGTCTTCAATGTCTTACATTCTACTTCTCATGTGCACCAAGCCACATATCCAAGCTTCGCACCAGACAGGTGATCTGCGCACCAAATCCACCTTCCCAAAATCAGGTCAAGGCACAGAGCCAACTCCTCTATGAGGCATAAAGCCTTACATACACAGTCTGTTGCACAAATAAACTCAGAACTACTTGCCTCTTGCACTTATCTAGACACTTCTTGCACTTAGCTACCTCCTTCACTACTTCTACCTTACAACCTTTTCTTATTTATACTTTTACATTCCTTACAAAAGGCCTAATCATGGGTAAACCCATGGGCTGACATCCCATAACCCATTACAAAACCCTAATGAACTCCTTGTTGGGTCCACAAAACAAGTGAGATCCTGCGATCTCAGCTCCTCCTGGGTGCTCCATCTTCGACCAACATGACGAAGTCCAAAAACTGGTCAAACTCAACCAATGTTTCATCAAAACTTGGTCAAGGGACAACAGTGGTGCACCAAGCTGGGAAAAACCTCTCATGAAGCATTGGTAATAACTACATAACCCAAAGAATCTTCGTATCTCTGTCAATGATCGAGGTGTGGGCCAATCAAGTATCGCTTGTATCTTCTCTTGGTGTAACTGTACCCCCTATGCACTGATAATATGCCCCAAGTACAAAATCTATGTCAAGAAAAACTCACACTTTGTCTCCTTGGCATACAGTGATTGATCCTCCATGATGTTGAGTATCTCATCCACATGATGCAGATGGTCCTCCCACGTCCTAATGTAGATCAACAAGTCATAAAAAAATACCAACAAGAACTTCCTCAACTGCTTGTTGAAGATATGGTTCATGCATGCCTAGAATGTAGTTGAAGCGTTAGTCAAGCCAAAGTGCATGAACAAAAACTTATAATTTCCATAGTGGCATTGCAAATTTCTCTTTTTCACATCCTCCTCTCACACCTTGATCTGGTGATATCCCGATCTGAGGTCTATATTTGAAAAATAGACCACTCTGTGTAGCTCATCAAGTAGCTCGTCAATCCTCAGAATTGGGTACCTGTTCTTGATGGTCTTCTTGTTCAGGGCCCAATAATCTATGCACATCCTCAAGGTTCCATCCTTTTCCTTCACTAATCCAGGTGGATATTGATGGCCACCCACCTATTCCAACTAGCTCCTCTTCACAGTTGTTAGTTCAACACATTGTTCTGTAATACTTTGTAATTGTGGGTTATACACTTTTGGGGTTGTCTGAAACCCTAAACAGCTTTCAAGTGTATATTGGTGGCCACCCACCTAATCCAACTGGATTATTTTGGAAGTTTTAATGTCAATACATCTTTTTGTACTTCCAGGGTCGTTTTGGGGACCTAAACAGTGTTTTTTTTGGCTTGCCACAGTCAAATTGTAAACAGAGTCGAAGTTTGACGACATAATGTGTATTTCCTGAAAAGACCTTTATAACAAACTATCACACGCCTAAAACGGAGGTCGTATGCAAAAGTTATGACCCCAAGAAGTTGAGGTACCAACTTACGCATCGGGGCCCACATAACTTTTGGTGTTTCATCTCCTAGGGTTAGGTTTTTGGATGTCTAAGATTTTGGAATTCATGAGTAATGTTAAAAGTTCCTTTGCAGCCTCATTGTAATCATTTTTCTCAGATGAATGCACGTAGTAGCCACATCTCTTCTTAGAGATAGCTACCACCATTTGAGCAAGTTTTTTCAGTTCTGCAATTTTACAATTTCAACCTATTTTATTTATTCAATCGAAATTATTGTTCACTGGATATCTTTTGTTGTTCTTTGTATCTCTTTTTTATTGTATTTAGTTTGATATTCCTTTCATTACACTCATAAATTTGGATCAGTGGTATCATAGCGGTCTACTCTTCATTCATTTTTCTTCGTGCATGTCCCCACCAAGATCTGGGTACAAGAAGTTGGGACTCAAACCAGTCGAGCCTTTGCAAGATCAGTCATGTCGAGCCCGACAACAATCCATGGGGGACAAGAAGAAATATGATGAAGCAGAATATCCTTTTAAAATGTTGCTCGAGGAAGACCTTGCACGGCAAAGGAATGAAATTATGCACAACTTTGCACAAATCCTTCAACGACTGACCACATGAGACGCATCTTCATCAAGCAACCATGAAACCCCCTTCAAGGTACACATAAATTTTGATGTTCCATTATTTGAAGGACTGATATATGAGGATGTTGTAGATAAATGGTTGAATCTTCTCGAAGGGTATTTTTCATTCCACAATTTTTCCCACGGGGAAAAGATTACTTTTTCACTCCTCAAGGTCATCCCCCATGTTAAGGACCGGTGGGATACTTACTCTAAGCAAAGGGCCATAGAGGAATCTACAATATTTGTGGTCACCCTCACATGGTATTCCTTCAGGGATTCCATTAAAGAATAGTATTACCATGTTGGAAGCTACAAGGACCAGTACACAAGATGGACCACATTGCGTCAGAAAAGGGACCATGAAGTACCAGATTTCACCAATATTTTCCATACCCTGAGCACCAAATTGGGTATCAAAGACTCTGAATTAAATCTAGTGCTCAAATACCATGGCTATATACATAGATACATTCAAACAGAAATGGATTTTTTGGAAATCTCATCATTAGGTGTGGATTGTAGATATGATGTCAAGATCAAGTAGAAATTTAAGTAGAAGAGGCAAGAGTTTGGATCTGCAAACTCTTCATAGCCGAAGCAGGGAAAAGGTGTCCCCAACCCACAAAACAAGGCAAAGAGAAAATATGGATTCTCTCAGGACAACCAATCCAAGCTACAACCCAAGAATGGTAATGAGAAGTCTAAGAAGGACACGAGAAAATGTTGTGAATACCATAAAATCCCTTCGACAACACCGAAGAATGTTGGTCCAAGTAGTCACTGGTGGTCGAGCTGAAAGCTTCCGAGTCAGAGGCAGATTTTGAATCCAAATCAAATCCAAAAAGTGGGAATCGGATCATCGATGTTGAACCCAGTGCCACTGTTGCTACCACCAAAGTCCAACCAAGCGAAGTAGAAGAACCATAGGAAGGGGAGCCCCTCTTTCACTCACAGATGTCAGTAAAGGGGAATCTATTGCATTTCATTGTCAATAGTAGCAGTCAGAAGAACCTGATTTAAACAGAGGTCATCAAGCAGCTGGACCTGCCAATAACAATGCACTCGAAGCCCTACACCATTGGTTGTATTTTCCAAGGATGAGATCTTTGTGTCAACCAACAATTTCATCTTCCCTACAACATCAATCTCTTCAAAGACGAGTATTGTGTGATATTGCTCCCCTTGAAGTTTGTGATGTTCTTTTAGGCAAACTATATTTGTGGAAGTGAAATGTTTTGTATGAGTCTAGACCCCGCAGTGTTATTATTACTTTGGGTAGACAATTGTACAGGATACCAGAGGTAGCATCGCCTACCACTATTTATTTAATCTATGCTAAGTAATGCAATAAGGTCATTTCAAAGACCAAGAAATTCCTCTTCTTTGTGATTCATGCTCGCAGTAAGCAGAAGGTTGTCACCACATATGTCACCTCTACATAGATCCTCTCTTTGAAGAAGAAGTAAGTGGACGAGATCGTGGAAGAGTACAGAGACATCTTCTCCTCACCCACTAGGGTACCAACACACTACCAAGTCAAGCATCCAATTGATCTAACCCCCGGTGCACCGCTACCTAATGGACCATATATCGTCACTCGATGATGGAAAATGATGAAATCAAGTGCTAGATCCAAGAGCTTCTTCAAAACGGGCACATCTGACCCAACTCCTCCCCTTGTGGAAGCTCAATTGTGCCAGTGCAGAAGAAAGATGGGACCTAGCAGGTCTGCATTGATTACAGAGCATTAAAAAAAATCAGAGTCTAGAATCGGTACCCAATTCCCCAAATTTATGACCTTATTTACCAAATCAAGGGGGAAAACTTCTTCAGCAAGATTGACCTAAATTCTAGCTACCACCAGGTTCCCATCAAACCAACTGATGTATGGAAGACAACTTTCAAATCTAAAGAAGGTTTCTTCGAATGGTTGGTCATGCCCTTTGGCTTAACAAATGCACCAACAAATTTCATGATATTGATGGATGATGTATTGAGACCCTTCTCCAACTCTTTTGTGGTGGTATATCTGGATAACATCCTCATCTTCAGAAAAACTTGGGAGGAGCACATGCAACATATTCAACAGGTTTTGGGCACTTTGCGGTAGCACAAGCTATATGCCAACTTGGAAAAATGCTCCTTTGGCTACATTGTTGATGAGCATGGGGTACATGTGGATCCAACTAAGATCCAATTCATTCGTGACTGGCCAACCCCGACCACACTAACCGAGCTTTGGATATTCTTGGGACTTTCCAACTTCTACCGAAGGTTCATGTTGGGATTCTCCCATATTGCATGGGATCTCAGCCAAGTAACCAAGGGCGGTGGAAGGGAAAAGTTCGCATGGGGGAAGGAACAACAACAAGCATTTGATGATCTTAAGCATCGCTTTTGCTCAGCTCCAGTACTCTCCTTACCTGATATGCAATAACCATTTTATATTGAGATGGATGCCTC
Source organism: Picea mariana (assembly GCA_032191745.1). Taxonomy (NCBI): domain Eukaryota; kingdom Viridiplantae; phylum Streptophyta; class Pinopsida; order Pinales; family Pinaceae; genus Picea; species Picea mariana. Next base: position 106,549 of record JASDQU010011388.1, on the reverse strand, counting down.
CGACTATTCTATAGGCACAGTTCTCACTCATCATGGTCATCCAGTAGCATACCATAGTGAGACACTCTTAGATACTGTCTGGAAATACCCCACCTATGACAAAGAAACATATTCCATTGTGCAAGCCTATCGTCAATGGAAACATTACATTATGGGAAATAAGACAATCATTCACATGAATCATAAGCCTTTGTAGTTCATACAGACACATGGGAAGTTGTAGAATGACCGCCATCAAAAGTGGTCCACATACCTACAATAATTCCATCTCAACATCAAGTATAAAAAAGGGAGCAGAAATCATGTCGATGAATTCCTCAATCGCCCTCCCATTGTTGCACTCACCACAATGATCCATTCCTGTGAGCATGAGGCACCTGAGTGGCCCCAACTTTATCAATGTGACCCTGACTTCGCCACCACCTATCATCTCTTGGATAAAGGAGTGAATGTCACCGATTTTCATATCCAGGATGGACTGTTATGCCATCTGGTCCACCTCTATGTTCCCCAAAGTGAGTGTGCAAAGATTATTTGGGAGGCTCACTACAATCGGATGGCAAGACATTTTGGCATGGATAAAATTGTGGTCGTTCTACAGAAACATTTGTATTGGACAAAACTTCGACAACATGTCAGCAAGTATATCAGATCTTAAAGTGTCTGTGCCATTTCCAAGCCAACCATCAAGAAGCAAGGCTTATACACCCCTCTTCCTACTCCCAAGAGGACTTTGGAATCCATATCAATGGATTACATGTTTGGCCTTTCGTCCACCAAGCATGGAAATTATTGTCTATTTGTGGTGGTTGATCGGTTTTCGAAGATGGCCATTATCACAGCCTGTAAGAAGAGCATCATAGCGGTAGATACTTCCAAGATCTTCTTCGAACGGGTGTGGGCCCATTTTGGGATACCACAGACCATCACCTCAGATTGGGACAGCAGGTTCCTCATCACATTTTGGTCGAGTCTCTAGTCACTATTGGACACCAATCTCACTAAATCCATTGCTTTACACCCCCAAACCAATGGCTAGACATAGGTCATAAATAGGATTACTGTGCACATCCTATGCATCTACAACTCTAAACATCTGCATACATGGGATGAGATTCTTCCTTATAATGAACACAACTACAACAGGGCTCTCCATAAATCCATCAGCTATAACCCATTTCAGGTGGGGATGGGATTCCAACCCTTGGGTCCCATTGATGTTGCACTACCTCTTGCAACCACACAAGCCAAATCTTCCCATGTTCATTATGAGGAAAATAAATACATCAGATTCATTGATCGGATTCATCACATCTACCAACAGGTCCATGATATTTTGCAGAAATCCAATGCTAAGTACAAACAATGCCATGATCAACACTGGGTACTGCACCAGTTTGAGGTGGGAGAGAAGGTCTGGTTACATTTGCAGAAAGAGCGCCTTATAGGGCCCCATCGGAAGCTATGCCCACTTCGTTATGGGCCTTACACTATCACCAAGGTTGTGGGTAGCAATGTTTTTTATCTCAACACTCCACCCTTCCTTCGCTTGCACCTGTTGTTGGGTATTCTACCCTACGAACTAATAAGCTAGGGCTCTAAGCTTATACACAGATCATGACCCTCAAGACTTTAACTTTTAACCTTCTACCCGAATCTGAAACCCCGATTTTCACATGCACACAAGAGAAGAATGAACCAACCTTTTTCCGGATGGCTGAAGTAGATCCTCCGTTGAGCTTCTTATCCCCTTGCTTCTGCTGCTCCTTCCAAAAGATTCCCTACAATCAAGACAAGACTATGCATGCATGCTACTGATCTATTCTAGGGTTAGAGATAAAACACAAATCAAATAACATAGATGAGACTCATGTATGCGGGACGGGAAAAGTATCTTTTTATTAGCATCAATATGAACCAACTTACAATGATTTCTGAGGCCGGTCACCGTTCCACGATCCTGATCCTAGGCTCTTCCTCTTCTTCTTTGTCCTCCAACTGCTGCTTCTTGAGTTTCTCCTAAATCTTGAGGCAAGGCTAAAGGGTTGGGACAAAGCTGGCTTGGCAATTTGGCAGAGTTTCTTTGCAATAATTTTCCTCCTTTGAATAGTACCCCTAACCCTCCTTTTATAGGCTAGAAGGAGCTAGGGTTCTTGGCGAACTCTCGGCCATGCATGGCTCGGCGTTCCAGTTAACTGACAAAAAGCCTCGTGTCCCGGCGGAAACTTTCCTGATTTTTTGCTTTGTTGGGTACCCGCAGGCTGTTTTGGGTTAGCCTGCGGATACCCGCATGCAGTAGAAGGACAGCAAGTGGATGCCTGCGCCCAGTGAGAAGTTAGGGCGCGGGTTGCTTGTTTTAAGTGGTTTTTTGAGGAATTTCTCAGCATGGCTTTGGCTAGGAAGAGGCATGAGTAGGCCTGATGCCAGGTAAGCAGGGATAGTGCAATTTAGGGTTATAACAGATGCCCCCTAATGTGTGAGGTTAGAAGAGCATCTGATGGCCGAAAT
>JASDQU010011388.1:88839-104021 GCA_032191745.1 Picea mariana | reverse complement strand
AGGGGGGTCCTGAATAAATTTCCGTAACCGGACTTCTACACTCCCTAATGACAGACTCCAATGTTTGTTTTAGGTGGCCTTGGAGAATTTACTCTCCAACCTATTCCAAGGCCCTATCCTGAGCTAATGTGTCCACCCTACAAACAGAAAAGTCTACTTGATTTTATTAAGTGTTTCTTTTAATGGGCTTTTTAAATCTCAAGGTGCGGAAGTGAAACTGGTGATGTGTAAAACAGACTCAAAGCAAAATGCACAGAATGCTGAAAACAAACTTGTTCTAAAATGCAAAACCAGCAACTTTTTCGATGAAAAGACTTCTTTTCTTTTTTTAGATTTACTAAGACTTTATGCAGTAAATGAAGAGGACTTTTGCTCAGATCTGCGAGCTACTTATACTAGACATGCACTGAAAAACTTATGCAAAAGACTTCTTTCCAAGCTACCGCTGCAACAACTCAATCCTCAATCCAAGAAGAAAAATGAAGCAAAAGATTGTTTTTTATTTCGTTGTAAAATCACACAACAAGGAAAAATGATGACAAGTTCAAAACCAAGAGAAATAAAAGAAAAACTCTGGCTTAAAGCGCAGATCGCACACAGAATCAGAGCATGAAAATGCAACCAAGCAATCTCAACGACACCAACTCCCACACTTGCCTAAAAACCATAAACATGAATGTCTTTTCTATCAAAAAATCAAATATCAAGCACAAGCTAAGGGGGAAATGCCCTAACCTGCTGACTGTGCAGCCCCAGACTCCAAACCTATGAGAGGAGCTCTTCTTACTGAAGGAAGGGATGACTGCCCCACTCCAGCTGAAAAAAATACCTAACAGACCCGCGACTGTCACCAAAACAGCCTGCGGGTATCCACGTGCTAAGCTTAAGCAGGCCGCGGGTATCCGCGTGCTAAGCTTAATCAGGCCGCGGGTATGTTTAAAAACTAAGCAAAATCAGACACAGACAATCTAGACCTGAGAAAGGCCTCTAGTATTGACAACCAGGGTCTCTAACAGGCTCAGATGCTATCACTATGACGGAAAAAACAAAGTTGCAAAAAAGAGAAAAACTAATGTGAAGAAACACACCGCAATAACGACTGAAACACAAGACAATGAACCAATTCAGACCCAGACAGGATCCAGAAGTCCCCCTGAGAAGATGAACTTCTGACATGGGAAGAGGGGGCTACCTCTAAAACTTCCTGGACTCTACACGCTACTAAAGCTATCACAGCACGCGTTCACACGCGCACTGTAAAAGGCTAGGGCGCGGGTCACCCGCGAGCAGGGCTTCTGCAGGCCGCGGGTACCTCTGTGTGTCCCAAAAAAAAAAAATGTCGAGCGTCAGTCAAAGAGAACTGGTATTGATAACCAGGCTCTCTGCTAGCTTTCGACTAACAGAAAACAAAAATAAGCCAAGAAACTGAAAGATAAATTCTTTGAACTACCAAATAGATCTTTTACCAAACCAAGAGACCCTAGGAGTAAAATAAAGTCCCCGGTGGAGTCGCCAATTCTGTTGTTGGGTATTCTACCCTACGGACTAATAAGCTAGGGATGTAAGCTTATACGCAGATCATGACCCTCAAGACTTTAACTTTTAACCTTCTACCCGAATCTGAAACCCCGATTTTCACATGCACACAAGAGAAGAATGAACCAACCTTTTTCCGGACGGCTGAAGTAGATCCTTCGTTGAGCTTATTATCCCCTTGCTGCTGCTGCTCCTTCCAAAAGCTTCCCTGCAATCAAGACAAGACTATGCATGCATGCTACTGATCTATTCTAGGGTTAGAGATAAAACACAAATCAAATAACATAGATGAGACTCATGTATGCGGGACGGGAAAAGTATCTTTTTATTAGCATCAATATGAACCAACTTACAATGATTTCTGAGGCCGGTCACCGTTCCACGATCCTGATCCTGGGCTCTTCCTCTTCTTCTTTGTCCTCCAACTGCTGCTTCTTGAGTTTCTCCTAAAGCTTGAGGCAAGGCTAAAGGGTTGGGACAAAGCTGGCATGGCAATTTGGCAGAGTTTCTTTGCAATAATTTTCCTCCTTTGAATAGTACCCCTAACCCTCCTTTTATAGGCTAGAAGGAGCTAGGGTTCTTGGCGAACTCTCGGCCATGCATGGCTCGGCGTTCCAGTTAACTGACAAAAAGCCTCGTGTCCCAGCGGAAACTTTCCTGATTTTTTGCTTTGTTGGGTACCCACGGGCTGTTTTGGGTTAGCCTGCGGATACCCGCGTGCAGTAGAAGGACAGCAAGCGGATGCCTGCGCCCAGTGAGCAGTTAGGGCGCGGGTTGCTTGTTTTAAGTGGTTTTTTGAGGAATTTCTCAGCATGGCTTTGGCTAGGAAGAGGCATGAGTAGGCCTGATGCCAGGTAAGCAAGGATAGTGCAATTTAGGGTTATAACAGTACCTAGTGTTCAATATGGACCTCCTTCGGCGATATTTTACACCATTATTTGACACCTCATAGATCGCAGAAAAATCGACACTAACAGAGCTCAACCCTGACTGCATGGAACAAGCATCCACTAATAAAATAGTGGACACAGAGGTCAAGGGCAGTCGCCAGTAGAGGATCCATCTTTATCAGGTTGTCAAGGAAGGGAAACTTCTACACCAAGGCAAGTGGCTCACCCGGGGCCAAATTCAGTAGAATTTTCCTCACTTGATGGGGGCACTCAATGCAATGGAGATTGTTCCTTACTAAGGGGGGAGGAATAATCCAAGTGGATATTGGTGGCCACTAACCTATTCCAACTGGATCCTCATGACAATTGTTAGTTCAACACATTTTTCTGTAATGATTTATAATTGTGGGTTCTACACTTTCAAGGTTGTCTGAAGCCACACACAGATTCCAAGTGGAGATTTGTGGTCGCCCACCTAATCCAACTTGCTTATTTTGGAATTTTTCATATCAGTACATCTTTCTGTACTTCCAGGGCTGTTTTGGGGCCCTAAACAGTGTTTTTTTTTGGCTTTCTACAGTCACTGTAGACGAAGTTAGACTTTGATGGCATAATGTGTAGTTCTCGAAAAGAAATTTCCAATAGGATATCACGCACCTAAAACAAAGGTTGTATACACAAGTTACGACCACGAAAAATTGAGGTACCAACTTACCCATCGAGGCCCACATAACTTTTGGCGTTTCATCTCCTAGGGTTAGGTTTTTTGATGTCAAGGGTTTGGAATTCATGTGTAATGTTAAAAATTCCTCTAGAGCCTCACTGTAATCATTCTTCTTAGACGTATGCACGTAGAATCCACATCTCTTCCTAGAGATAGCTACCACCATTTGAGCAAGTTATTTTCAGTTCTGCAGCTTAATAGTTTCAACTTATTTTCTTTATTCAATAGAAGTTATTCTTCATTGGATATCTTTTGTTGTTCTCTGTATCTCTTTGTTATTGTATTCAGTATGGTATTCCTTTTGTTCCGCTCATAAATATGGATCATTCACCAGCACTAAGGATGAAGAAAAAGGATTAGAGCTAGGCCTGATGTGCCCCATCTCCAAAATCTCCCAAATAGTCTTCTCAATCTCGTCCTTGAATCTCTTCGGATGTCAGTATGGGGTCGTGATGATGAGCTTATCCTCCTCATCGATCTTGATGGTATGCTCAAATCCCCTATTTGGAAATACTCCGGGTGGAATCTTCCTAAACACCTTGTCATGCTTCCCCATAAGGTCTTGACTGTCCATGTGATAGGATTGTCGACCCTCCACATTTTTCTAGGGGGTAACCACACATTATGCTACCCATGCAGTGTCCCTATTCCTAAGAATGGCCTCCATCCTCTTGGCTAATATGATCCTGGGAGGATCTGTAGTCATGCCTCTCAAAACCACCCTTCTTCATTCTTCTTATCTAAATTCCATTCTCATGATTTGGTAGTTCATGTTGATGTCCTCTAATGAATAGAGCCACTGGATTCCCAAAACTATTTTGGTGTCTTCTAGGTTGACCAAATAGAAATCATCAGTCAGTGTGTAGTTACCCATCATCATGTGTAACCCTTTGATCCTGTGAGTACACTCCAAATTGTACCCATCTTCCACTGCCACATTGAATCCTTTGAACTCGTTTGTTGGGATGCCCTTCATGTCAACTAATTTTGCATCAATGAAATTGTGGGTGGCCCCACCATTAATCAGTGTTGTAATCTGGTGTCCATGTACAACTCCTCTAATTTTGAACATGTAATACTTGGGAACTCCTAAGAGTGTGGCTATGACCACCTTCTTGGGCTCTTCACATGGTGACTCACCCTCACTGCATGGTTTCTCCTCCTCAAGACTCTTGTGTAACTCACCCGATATGTGACTTGTCTCCTCATCTCCCTCTTCATCAGAAATAACTTCTATGTATTGTGCTTTCCCCTTACCCATGCATCTGTGACCCGGCTCCCAAGGGTCTTTGTAGGTGAATCGAAGCTTATTATGCCTGAGCTCCCTTTGATTTTCTTCATCCAAATGATCCTTCCCTATCCATTCCTTCTGAAATGGATTCCTAACCCGAGGCTTAGGAGGAATGTAAGGTTTGGTTGGTCCTTTAGTCTTCGGTATTGTATCTGTCATGTCAAGCGTCCTTATAATAGCATCCTATAGTGTGGTTGGTTTGAAGGCCTTGACCCACCGAGGAAACATCCCAGCTAAACCCTCTGTGAATAGCATCACCAATATATGCTCCAATATATATGTCACCTGCATAACTACTCTCTCGCACTCTGCAATAAAGGCCTCTGGGGTACCTATTTGTCTCAATTGGGCCAACTCACTGAAGATGATTTATGGATCCTTCCGATCAAATCCATCCATCAGTCTATGTGTGAACTCCACATAGATGTGATGTTAGCATGCCCTAGTGTCACTAGTCCATGGTACCACCACTCGTGAGCTTCACCATCCAAGTGTAGTGTGGAAAATTTCATGGCTTCTACTTTTGTCATTGGATTGAGCTGGAGGTAGGTGTCCAACTTCTGAACCCATGATCTAGTTGTGTATCTGGATGAACCATCATAGGATGGGATGGATAGCTTCCCCAGTTCCATGTTAGATCATTGTTATGATGTTTTCCTAGGGTTCCTCTAGGCCCCTGCCTAGGGTTTTTCATGTACTTAATGTTGCAGTAGTCATGCAAGGACATGGATTCCTAAAATTCTTCTCTGAGTGCCATATACTCATGGAAGTATATGGAAAAATAGTCACTCTGGTTCTCCTGTGTTGATTGTTTCTCCTCAATGAAACGAGGTAAGATAGGTCTAGGTTTCCTCCCACTTGTTGTCTATTGCACACTTTGCTTGGATGCATGAGAATTTATTCCTTCTGCCTGAGATTTGTTTTGACCATTTTTTGGGGCCCCACTGTTACTCCCTTTTTCATGAAATATGGTTTTTCCACTGCCCCCATTGGTGTTAAGGCCCAGAATGTTACTGAGTGGGCTCAACAGTTGTGTGAGGGTGTCGATTAACTCCCTCTTCCCTTTGGAAAAGGTTTCCTTCATTTTGTTTTTCCCTTTAGCGAGATCGCTTAGGATGTACAACACATTGTCATCATCTTTGTCATTTCTTTCTTTTTTATGGTCCCTCGTGTTCCTTGTTTCTTCTTCTTCCAATACTTCAGATGAGGGTTGTACCCCACGCCCTCGTCTTCTTGTCATTCAGTTAGCCATAGGCTGGCAAGATCAGATTTCTGATACCACTATAATAAACCTAGGGTTTATAGGGGCTTAATCCATCCGGTAAACAATTGGATTTATGCAATTTTTCCACACAGTACTTTACCATAACAACTCTTGAATAACACCAATAATTGTTGCATAGTAAAAATAGTATAAGAGATACCAACCTTCAGTGATATTTAAACCAGCAAGGAAAACATCCAAAAGTAGTGTCTAAAACCAGTAATAACAATATCCAAGTAGTATATATACTAGCAGTAAGCAATGTTCCAAAAATCAATATCCAATAGTATCCAATCTGGTAGTAACAATATCCAAACTAGCAAAAAACCCTCTTAATAGGTTGTTGTCCAAATTTATCATGCCAACAATTTGCAGCAACAGTTATTATAACAAAAATGTATCTAAGTTAACTCTAGACTCTACCATAGCATTGAATAATTAAACATGTGCTTAGAAGCCTCCTGGCTGAGATCCAACTCTCCCAAAATGCTCTCGTTATCCTTATGTCACCTCTAATGGCCCTCGTTCTGCACTTTCCATGTTGTTATAGGGTTCGACCCTTCCTATAATTGTTGGGACAAGCCTATAATAGATGGCAGCGCCCTTCTTGCAGTTATATCCTTCTCCACAGGTCCTCTGCCAGATTTCTCCACATGTGCACCTTCAATAATTGATTTGTTGTAGCTGGTAATGATTATAGGTTGAGCTAGGGTGAGGTTTTAACCCACTAAAACTCAACAAAAAATGGGTTAAACAACCCTCAAAGGAATGAGGCAGCCACCTCTCAAATCCAAGACAAAAAAACACCTTAATCCAAGTCATGTCTATCCAAATGAGACTCTCCTTTACTTATATAATCTCCCTTAGCTCCATTTCCTTGTTTTGTGAGTGATTTGCTCTTAAGGTAGGTCGACCCTCCTTGTTTTACGCCCAACACATCCTCTAAAGGTAAATTGGTGACCCACATCTCCCCTATCCTTGGGGACTATGGCCTATGGGGATCCCCTCACCTAATGCATCCTTCTTTTGATGGGTTCAAAGGGGAAGAGATATGACAAATGGGAGGTTTAAATTTTTCCAGAAAAAAGATTAATAATACATTATATGTTTTGATTGAATATTTTGCTACATTATCTACATTTATGATTTTATTAAACATAACTATTTCCATAAAATACTCTATTTAAATTTAAGATTTAATTTCTTAAAATTTTTTGAATAAAGAAAACCAAACGAAACATTTACTATTTAAATGTGTTTAATACTCTTGAAAAATGGGTATGTGTTCCTGGAAGATGTTATAAATGTTATAGGGCAGCAAGTTGAAATGTTTAATTACATGTTTATTAGTGTTGGAATTTTTTCTTCCAAAAACATCAGGCGGATGTAGGGATCCATTAATGAATTCTTCCCATAACTTTTTTTGGGTTGTGTAAAATGAATTTATTTATTTTTACATTTGCATCCCAATTGTAACTTGGTTTTTACTATCGTTAGTAAATAACACTAAACAAAATGTTGTATGAATGTTAAGTTTCTTCCATCATTCTTTTTTATTCTTTGAAAAATATTATAAATACTTTTTGTAAAATTGTTTATCAACATTATTGTATGTTTAGTGTTGCTTGAATCTTTTCATGGAAAAACTTTTGTATAACTGATATTCACATTTAGCTTGATACATTGATTTGCCTTGAAATTGTGTTTGAAGTTATTAGATCATTTACATAGATTTAAAATTCGATACAAACATTTTTGTTAGTGTTGTTAAGTATTTAATAAGTAGAAGACTTTTCACAAAAAAAATTCAATTTAAGATTTTATACAAGATTTTATTTACTTTTCAATTTTTATACTATTGAGTTTAAGATTTTATTTATTTTTGTTTTTTATATTTTATAGAGATTAACCATTTTATGGCATATTCATTTAATTTTGATAGTTTTGAAATTTAAATTTTAATTCATATGTAATTTGAATGCAAATTAATTTGATTTAATTAATTTTTTAAGATAATTTATTTTTAATTATATTCAAGTTGATTTGATTTTTATTTATTTTCAATTCATCTTTAATTGCATTCAAATTGATTTTATTTATATTTTGCATTCAAATTGATTTTATTTTTATTAGTTTTTTTTAAAGATAATTTAATTTCAATTATATTCAAATTGATTTGATTTTTACTTAATTTTCAAAAAATTTGACAAGCAAAATAAATTGATGTTCATGTACTTAAGAATAGAGAAAATGAAAACCGACTCCTCAAGCGAGATAGCACCTGGAGGCCGGGGAAGCAAAGTCACACTTTGTTTGATTAATTAATGAGAATATATATATATATATATATATATATATATATATGTATATGTATGTACTTAAGAATAGAAAAAATGAAAATCGACTCCTCGGGCGAGATAGCACCTGGAGGCCAAGGAAGCAAAGTCACACTTTGTTTGATTAATTAATGAGAATATATGTATGTGTGTGTGTGTGTGTGTGTGTGTGTGTGTGTGTGTGTGATGATGATGATGACGACATACGGTTGGAACCAACCTCAGCTAATTGTTGCAACTAATCTCCATTATTTCTAAGTCTCCCCTTTAATGGAGAAAGGATTGACATCCACACCTAACATCTCTCTAAACCGTTCAAATTTTATCTTCCCAAGAGGCTTAGTGAAAATATCAGCAACATTTTCACTAGTATTACAATACATTAAAGCAATGTCATTAGATTGCATCTTTTCTCAAACAAAATGAAACTGAGCATCAATATGCTTTGTCCTTGAATGATAAACTGGATTATCTTCCAACTTGATTGTGCTCTGGTTATCACATTTGATTATTGTAGATTTCCTTTGTTCTTCTCCAACATCTTGAAGTAGTCTTCTCAACTAAACAACTTCAGAAGTTGTTGCACACAATGATTTATATTCTGCCTCAGTAGATGACAAAGATATAGTAGTCTACTTCTTACTGGTCCATGACACAATCCTGGATCCAATGCCAAACGCATAACCTATAGGAGATCTCTGATCATCCATATTTCCATCCCAATCTGAATCTAAGTAACATGTCAGCTCAACATCAAATGAATCAGTATATTTAATCCCATAATCAATTATGCCTTTGAGATACCTGAGTACCCCTTTCTCTACATTCCAATGGATTTCTAGAGGTTTTACTATAAACTGACTTAACACACTAACAAAGTATGCTATGTCAGGTCTGGTTGTAGTGAGATAGTTCAAGCTTCCCACCATATGTCTATACATTGTATCATTTACCTCCTTCGAACCATCATCGCAGTAAAGTTTCGTGTTTTGCTGCATTGGAACATAAGAAACTTTACATTGATCCATTTTAAACTTCTTAAGTACTTCTCTGACATATTTACCTTGAGACACAAAGGTTTGACTAGCATTTCTCCAAACTTCAAGATCGAGGCAGTAATGTAACTCACCAAGATCTTTCATTTCAAATACCTGTGACATATGCTTCTTAATTCCACTAATCATTTTTTTCTGAATTTCTTGTAATAATTAAATCATCAACATATAAGGAAATCAATACAACAGGCCCCTTTTCATCAAACTTGGTATACAAATTTGGATCACTTTTTCTCCTCATAAAACCCTATTGAAGAAAGAAGGAATCTATCTTCTCATACCATGACCTAGGTGCATGTTTCAGTCCATATAACTTTTTCTTTAATTTACACACTAAATGTTCATGACCACTTTTTACAAACCCCTCTGGTTGAGTAAGGTAAATCTCCTCCTTTAACTCACCATTCAGAAAAGGAGATTTTACATCTAATTGGTGAAGCTTACAATGGTACTTTGTAGCTAATGCAATTAACAATCTTATAGTATTTAATTTAGCTACTAGTGCAAATGTTTTTGCATAATCAATGCCCTCCTTCTATGAATACCCTTTTTCTACCAATCTGGCTTTATATTTATCTATACTACCATCTGCTTTGAATTTAGGTTTGTATATCCATTTACATCCTATGGGATTTTTATCTTTAGGCAATTCAGTCAATTCCCAAGTTTTGTTTTTCATTATAGAGTCATATTCTTTCTCTCCACTCTTCATGTTCATTAGCTTCATTAAAACTCATGGGTTCTATGATATTTGAAATATTACTCATCGGGGCATAACCTTTATACTTTTCAGGTAGACGAACTTGTTTTGAAGATCTTCTCAATTGGTTGGTGACTTCTTCTCTATTTTGTGAAGATTCTTCTTCACTACTGGATGTATCCATGTCACTGGGTGCATTTTCCTGTTGGTGCTTCTCTTCTTTGACCTCTTCATCTTCAAGAAATACATACCATCCTTCATGACTGTTGTCTTCATTGTTTCCTTCTACATGTTCATGGAAAATCACATCTCTACTTGCAATCACTTTGTGAGTAGATGGATCAAATAGTTTATATGTTTTAAATTCTAAACAATACCCTATAAAAATACATTTGATAGCTTTAGCATCAAAATTCTTCATGTTCTCCTTTGGAATGTGTGCAAAAACCCTACACCCAAATATCTTCAAATTGTTAACTGTTGGTTTAGAATCATACAAGGCTTTGAAAGGAGTTTTATGATCAAGACACCTTGTTGGACTTCTATTCTTTAAATAAACAACAATGTTAATGTCCTCAGCCCAAAAATAATTTGAGATATTCTTACCTTTCATCATACTTCGTGCACACTCCACCAGAGTTTTGTTTTTCCTTTCTGCAACTTCATTTTGTTGTGGAGTGTGGGGTATTGTAAATTGTTGTACTATTCCATGATATTTGCAATACTTGATGAATTTCCCTAATCTGTACTCTCCCCCTTGATCTGAGTGGAGTATTTTCATGGACTTTCATGCTTGCTTCTCCACCATGTTTTTAAATTCCTTAAAATATTCAAAAACGTCACTCTTTCTCCTAAGGAAATACACCCATGTGTACCTCCTAACGACCTTGTCTGCATTGGTCCACAAACATCAGTGTGCACAAGTTCTAATAGATCTCTTTTTCTCCTATCAGGATTAGAGGGGAATTCATCTCTGTGCATCTTTCCTAATGCACAACCTTCACAAGCAGAATACTCATTTTTCAACTTAGGGAGTCCTTCAACCATACTTTCTTTTTGTAATAACAACAAATCATGATAATTAATGTGACCATACTTTTGGTGCCAAAGAGTTTTTGTAGGCATAGTTTCATAAGTCAATGCTTGATGATTCTTGCTAGTGACATCAAGTTTGTACAAACCTCCAACTCTAACTCTTGAGGCAATAGTTTTGTAATGATCCTGCAAGTCCTTCATCATACAATGTGTCTTGAAGAATTAAACCTTCAAATTCTGATCTGTAATTGTGGACACAGAAATCAAATTTTTATTTATCCCAGGGGCATACACAACATTATGAATGTGTCTGACAGTATCATTCGGAAGTGTTACTGGAATATCTCCATATCCCTTGATTTGATAAGAGTGATCATCTCCAAGATAAATATGGGAGCCATTATGTGTTTCTTTAAATTTTATATACCAATTCTTATTACATGTCATGTGAATTGAATCTCTAGAATCAACAAGCCATCATCAACATCATCAGTTTCAACAGACAGTGCAGCATTAGACACAAACAATCTAAGATATTTTGAATCAAAATTCGGATTTTCTCCTACAAAATGTCCTGAATGTTTTCTATTTTTATGCCTAGACTCATAATCATTTTTCTTCTTATAACATTCTCTGGCAAGATGCCTAGTCCTACCACAATAGAAACACTTAGGTTCATTTCTATTAGATGACATACTTAAGAATAGAGAGAATGAAAACCGACTCCTCAAGCGAGACAACACTTGGAGGTTGAGGACGCAAAACCACATTTCATTCAATTAATCAATGAGAATTACAAATATATATATATATATATATATATATATATATATATGATGACATATGGTTTAAAACGGTTGGAACCAACCTCAACTAATCACCGCAACTAATCTCCATTATTTATAAGTCATGTCTTCACCATTACTGTGAGGAACGACTAAACCCTTGAATAATTGTGCATGATACAAAAGAAATCCTTCAATTCTAAGCATAATGATACTAAATGAAATGGCATCTAAGATTGAGAGCTTCCCTTCCTTTTTATACATTTGAAGAGCATTATGTAGAGTTGTTGAGGAGACATTTTGTTGTCTAAAGGAATCGATCTGTGAACAGATTGGAAATAATTGTAGCTTCACCTATCAAATTGTTCTTAGGTATATGAAGTATGTTTAGCATTTTGAACGCTTTGCTTTCATCTCAGAGTAAATATGACATTTTACACTAAGTTAGCAGTCGTTCTAGATTTTGATTTCTTAACAGTAACTTTATGCATGAGTTGCAACTTGTAAATCTTGATAAAAATAACCATCCCGGAATCTGCATTTGTAGCCACAAATTTAAAGAATAAGTCTGGATTTTGTATTGTGAAATAAGTAATTCATAGTTTGAGCCAAAAATTGGAAACATGCTTATGTAATTTTAGCATTTTAGGCAAATATTGCAATGACTAATGTTATTTTAAGTCAAAGTTTTGATTTAGCATTGAAGTCTTTGGGACAGCTAGCCACTAATATGACAATTTGTGCATTTTCATTTATTATCATTGTAGTTTAAACGTTCTATGAAATGACTCCTTGTCAACGATTTTTTCCAGGGACATTTATTCAGAAATTTACTCATAAATTGTTAGATCCTCAAATTTAAGTCATTATTTATGTATAATCTGAGTACCCTAGAAGTTTGTTAGCATGTTGAATCCATTTCTGCATTCAGAAATGGATTTTAAACAACAAAAAATAGTTATTTTGTGCAGATTTATATAGTCGGATTCCAGCAAAAAAAAACATTTCATAAAATAGTTAGACAACCCCTTTATTATCCATCTCATACATATTAACTATGTGACAGATTAATTATTTTTTATCCTTTATTATGAGCAGGTTGTGGGTGGAGCAATAAAACCTCAAACTTTTAAATAGTTGTAATAAGCTTAAACTTTAACTATGTGACAGATTAATTATTTTTTCCTTCCAATATTATGATCACATATTACATGTAATATGTTATAATAACATATTACATGTAATATGTTATAATAACATATTACATGTAATTTGTTATTATAACATACATATTACATGTAATATGTTATTATAACATACATATTACATGTAAAAAATAATTAATCTGTCACAGATTAACTATTTTTTCCTTCCAATATTATGATCACATATTACATGTAATATGTTATAATAGCATATTACACACAACCATGTAAAAATCAAACTTCAATCTTTTAAAACGAAAGCAAGCAAGGAAAAATCATATTTTTCAATTTATTTAAATTTATAAAGCTTATAATAAGGTGAAACTTTGGTTAAGTGTAAATATAATAGGTGAGTTAATTTAAATTAATGTAAAGTTGGAGATGAGTTTGTTACTGTAAGGTCTTCTAAGACACCCACCGAGCGAGCGCGCTCCTTGGAATATTTGGTGATGGAATAGACAAAGAACACAAGGAGGAAATTATCGGTTGGGAAAACAAAGACGTTTGGGTGTGGGAAGGAGCCCCTTGGGGCACAATGGCACAATGGTACACACCCTTCTTCCCTTGCGATGAATGATGGAGACAACTTTGGTTGCATTTGGGAAAGGGCAGGGAAACTCGAGAGCACACCCAAGGAGTGGACTCATTTTCCCTTAGTATCATGCGTGTGTCGAAGAGGTTGAACGGATCCATCGACACACCCACAGAGGGTCGTGACGATCAACACAAGGAAGAGCACGAGGCAACGAGAATGCACCCAAGGATGGGGCGCGTTAGCTCCAAGAAACATGTCGGTTGAGGGCCATGTGAGTCCATGGAGGAGCATGACGGTCAGTTGACTGTGATGATTTGCAAAGGGGTGTGACACACCCAAGGGAAAAGAGCACACAACCACGGGAAGACATGAAAAACAAGTGGAAACTAGAGACATGGAGCTCTAAGGTTGGGTGCACAAGTGGGGTGCACCTCAGGCTAAGGCAAGGAGAAATGACAAGGGTGTAGTCTTGGTGTGATAGAAATACAGGTCTGGAAAATTTTGATGTATGAGGTAGAGTCTCACGACTCTACCCATCTTTGTAACTGAGACAATAATGCCCTCTTTCTAAATCTTTGTTTCTATTTCACAATATAAATAAACGAAGACATGTATTAGGCACCGTTAGTGCCACCCACACCATATCTATATCTTGTGTTTTGCATGTTTTATGTTGTATGCCAAATTAACTAAGTGTTAAATAATTAACAAATGCCTAAGTATACAACTGAGTTGCATAGAGTAAGGATGTGACTTGGTTGTAGCCTAGAAGAGAGTATGGGTATTCTCTAGGTGAAGAGGCATAATTTGGGTGAATTATTCTTGGTTGAGGCAAGATGCCAACGGAAAACCATTGCGGTGTCAGACATCCACGAGATGCCAAGGTTGGACTTGGGCATGACTCTGTTCGTTGTGGAGCCTGATTATCTTCCTGATGCAGAGGTCCTTTGCTTTCAGCCGTGTCTATACCCCATGAAGTATTTACACCCCAGAAGTATGTACACTCTTCCACGCGGGGGAGTGCAGAGGGGGGGTACCCCCTCTGTGGGGTCCGGAGGGTCCAACCCCCCGGATGGGGGGGTCTGGGGGCAAGCGGGCCCCCATCGGGGGTTCAGGGGTAGCGTCCCCCAATGGGGGTTCAGGGGCGAAGCCCCCGAAGCAAAAATTTCCTTATAAAAGTATATTGTAATTTCATTGTAAATCTGGACCGTTCATTATAAGGTCGCAGATCTAATGGTAGAGATTATGTTAGGGTTTTTTGCCCTAGAAGGCAACCCTCTTTTATGAGGGAAATGTATTGGGCTATGTATGAGAGTGAATATTGTATTCTGAGAGAGGAGACTGTGAGAAAAAGAAGAGGAAGTTATAGTGGGTTTTGCTGTAGGTTGTATCCCTTCATTTGCTGGATAATAATAAAAGAAGGACCTGGCAATTTCTCTGGTGGACGTAGCCCACACTGGGTGAACCACGTAAATCTGTGTCTCTCTTGTATTGTGTGTCTTCTGTGTTTTTGTTTCTGCATTTGTTTTATTTTATTGCTCCATGGTCCTATTTTTCTAACAATTGGTATCAGAGCGTAAGGTAACTCGCAGGAAAAGAGGGTTCCTGGTTCGAGTGGGAGCAATGTCGGAAGATGGAAAGTTTATGGTCAAGAAATTTAACGGCCAAAACTACCAGTTATGGAAGATGCAGATGGAAGACTATTTATATCAGAAGGATCTATTCCTACCATTGAGTGGAGTAGCAAAGAAGTCGGCGGCCATGAAGGACGAAGAATGGGAGATTCTTGACAGAAAGGCTCTAGGAACGATACGGCTGAGCCTGGC
>JASDQU010011388.1:76793-88739 GCA_032191745.1 Picea mariana | reverse complement strand
CCAAGTGGGAGATTGTTGGTTGTGGAGCCTGATTATCTTCCTGATGCAGAGGTCCTTTGCTTTTAGCCGTGTCTATACACCATGAAGTATTTACACCCCAGAAGTATGTACACTCTTCCACACGGGGGAGTGCAGAGGGGGGGTACCCCCTCTGCGGGGTCTGGGGGCAAGCGGGCCCCCAGTGGGGGTTTGGGGGCAGCATCCCCCGATGGGGGTTCGAGGGTGAATCCCCTGAAGCAAAAATTGCCTTATAAAAGTATATTGTAATTTCATTGTAAATCTGGACCGTTCATTATAAGGTCGCAGATCTAACGATAGAGATTATGTTAGGGTTTTTTGCCCTAGAAGGCAACCCTCTTTTATGAGGGAAATGTATTGCGGCTATGTATGAGAGTGAATATTGTATTCTGAGAGAGGAGACTGTGAGAGAAAGAAGAGGAAGTTACAATGGGTTTTACTGTAGGTTGTATCCCTTCATTTACTGGATAATAATAAAGGAAGGACCTGGCAATTTCTCTGGTGGACATAGCCCACACTGGGTGAACCACGTAAATCTGTGTCTCTCTTGTATTGTGTGTCTTCTGTGTTTTTGTTTCTGCATTTGTTTTATTTTATTGCTCTGCGGTCCTATTTTTCTAACAGACTCTTGGGGATGTGATAGATGGTATGAGAGTAGTTACACAATGAAGGGTTTTGCAAAGAAACGATGCACAGTATGAAGGGCTTCACACAGTTCGGAAGTGGGGAAACCTAGGATGGTGCGACTCCTTGGACCGAGGTGGATGAAATCATATGATGGAAGCAAGTCACGTATGACTTAAGGCAGGTTTATTCAAGTGTCTCGTCATGACCTAAGGCAAAAGATTCTTGGTTTGGGTAGCAAACCAAGATGTACATGGACTTGTGTCGAAGCACCTTGGAACCAAGTGGTGGACCAAGGGGCACTCCCACATAGTCTGCAAAAGATGAGTACAATACAGGCATGTTGTATTGTGATTATGTTTGGCTTTTTCACTTAACACATAAAGAGTGACAAGGCTCAATTTGTAGCAAGCTATGAAGGGTTGGTGCATCGAGTGCCTTGGGTGGAAACCTTGGAAGCTAAGGCCATCAATTGTGTTTCGTGGCTCTGGTTATCAATGGAAGAATGATGCTAGATCTGGTTGAATCAGGTGCCTCACACAAGTTTATGAAGATTTAGGTAGCAAAGGAGTTGGGACTTAGAGTCTCCCCGTACGGAGTTGCAGTGAAGGAAGAAAAAACCTAAGGCAAAGGTTGTAAGTGTTGCCTCCATAGTCCACATTTGACTTGATAAGTGGGAAGGTCATGCTAACTTCACGGTGATGCCTATGGATGACTTTGAGTTGATTCTTAGTAAAGAGTTCCCAAGAAGGATGCATTTGGTTCTCATGCCATGGATGGAAAAGATGGTTATACTTGGTGTTGAGCAGGCTTGGGTTGTGCACACAACCGCAAGGAATTCTAGTGGAAAGGTGCAGCTTGTGTTTGCATTGAATATGAAGAGAGCAGCAAGGAAGAACATATCGTATATTTACACAACAATTGTTTGAGAAGTTCAAGAGGATGAAGTGGGGACATCTATTCCACCGAAGCACACTGAATTGTTGGGTGATTTTGTGGATAGAATATCGGATGAGTTGTAGAAAGTGCTCCCACCTTAACGCACTATTTACCACCATATAGAGCTATAACCTAGGTTGAAGCCACTAGAAAGAGCTCCTTACCGATTGTCCGAGCCAAAGTTGGAAGAGCTTAAGAGACTGACAGAATTGATTGATGTTTGTTTCATTCTTCTGTCCAAGTCCCTATATGGTGTCTTATTTATTTTTCAGTGCAAGAAGGACACTTTAGAACTAAGGATGTGTTTAGACTACCAAGCATTGAACAAACAAACATTGAATAAATGATATTCATTGTCTTTAGCTATCGATTTCTTTGACAAGTTGGCCAAGGCCAAGGTCTTTTCAAAGCTTGACTTGTGACATGGGTATTATCAGGTGTGAATTGCATAAGGAGATGAAGAAAATAAAACCATGGTGACAAGGTATGGAAGCTATGAGTTCCTCGTACTATCGTTCGAGTTGTGCAATACCCCTGCAACATTTTGCACATTGATAAATGATGTGTTGCGACTATTTTTGGAAAAGTTCATTGTGGTGTATTTGGATGACATCGTGGTGTACAACAAAAGTATGGAGGAGCACAAGAAACATTTGGCACGGGTCTTTGAGGCATTGTGGCGGAACCAATTGTTCTTGAAGAAGTCTAAGTGTGTTTTTGGGTAGACTAAAATATCGTTCTTGGGGCATTGAATTGGAAAAGGATGCATTCACATGGACCCTCTGAAGGTCAAGGTAATCTAATATTGGGAGGAGCCATTGACAGTTCATGATGTGAGATTCTTCCTTGGACTAGCTGATTACTATCGAAAGTTCGTAGAAGGCTACTCCAAGATTGTTGCACCGCTGACTAACTTGTTGAAAAAGGAGAAGGCATGGAATTGGATAGAGAGGAGAAATTATGTGTTTGAATAGATGAAATGCAGAATTGTCACTTCTCTCATGTTGAAGTTGCCAGACTTTGAGAAATCATTCAAAGTGCAAATGGATGCATCATACTTTTCCATTGGAGGGGTTTTGACATAGGAGGGACAACTAGTTGCCTTTGAGAGAAGAAAGCTCTAAGATCGTGAATGAAGATACCTTGTTTATGAGAAGGAGACGACTGTAGTGGGAAATTGTTTGAAAACTTGGAGACACTACTTGTTTGGAACATTGTTTTCATGAAGACAGGCAATGTTGTGATGAGTTACTTTGCCACACAATTGAAGTTGTCACTCAAGCATGCAAGGTGGAAAGACTTCCTTGCATAATTTGACATGACCATTGAGTACATGTGGGGAAGTCTTAACGTTGTTGTGGATGTCTTGAGCAAAAAGGACAACTCACTATCCTAGAGGAGGAAGACAAGTTTCCTACATTAAGGGGGCAGTCATATTCATGTCTTGGAAGAGTTGCACAAATAGATCAAGGAAGGGTTAGAGCATGATCAAATAGCGAAGAACATCATGAAGTAGGTGGAGGAGGGAAAAACATGGAATTTTTTGCTACATGATGGACTATTGTACTTTAGGGAGTGAATCTACATCCCTAAGTCATCCAACCTCAGGAGAGTGAATCTACATCCCTAAGTCATCCAACCTCAGGAGGAAACTCATGAGGGAATGTCACAACTCACCATGGGCTGGCCACCTAGGACAATGGAGAATGATGGCATTGTTGGAGCAAGGATACTTTTGGGAACAGATGAAGCAGGATGTGGAAGAGTACATTCGCACTTTCCTCTTGTGTCAGTTGGATAAGACAGACACAAGAATGAGAGCAGGGTTGTTGCAACCTTTACCAATTCTGGAGAGATAGTGGATGAGCATCTCGATGGAATTCATCACACAACTTCCAATGGTGCATGGATACAATGGGATTTTGGTCGTGGTGGATCGATTATCCAATTATTTTGTCTTTATTGCAACAAATATGCCTTGCACTGTCGAAGAAGTTGTGAAGTTTATTTTCAAGCATATAGTGAAGTATTGGGGTCTTCCCTTGAACATTGTGTTGTACAGAGATGCAAGGTTCACGAGTAATATTTGGACAGGATTGTTCAAGCTTATGGAGATGAATTTGTTGAAGAGTTCATCCTACCATCTGCATACATATGGGCAAACCAAATGAATCAAAGCACTTCTAGAAGACTACTTGTGGCACTATGTATAATAGATTAGATGAAATGGTTGCACTTGTTAGATGTTGCCCAGTTCAGCTACAACCTGCAAAAGATTTCAACGATAGCCCATGATCCATTCGACTTGACGAATGGACAACAACCCACAACTCCAATTTACTATGGGATGAATCCATCAACCCTTGGTTTCATGAAGAGTTGCCAAGATCGGTTGGAGATAGCTTGCACACACTTGACTAACGCAGTAGAAAAAATGAAGCAATGGGAATACGGCAACAAACGTGATTCATAATTCCAAGTAGGAGAGTTGGTCTTACTCAAGTTGAGCAAAGATCAGTTCCTACCACTGAAAGAGATGGATCCATCTCTCATGCGGAGGTATGAGGGATCATTCAGTGTTCTTGAGAAGATTGGCAATGTCACCTATAGATTGGATTTGTCATTCCACATGCGACACATTCATCCTATCTTCCACATTAGCTAGTTGAAGTCATGCTAGAGGGACCTAGATTACCCAATTCGAGTTGAGCCATCCAGGGTGTTGGCCATTGTTGCAAATAAGCAAGAGTTGGAGGTATAGAATATTTTAGCACATCGTATCTTTGGACGGGGTAGGGGTCGAGTGCATGAGTACTTCATCCACAAGAAGGAAAAACCTGACAAAGAGAACAAATGGGAGAGATATGAGTCTTTGTAGAAGTATGAGGACATGATTCGTGAGTTTGACAGAGGTTGCTACAAATCGCAAGTGGTACGAAATTTGTCAGGAAAAAAACAAGTTTAGCGGGAGGAAAGATGTATGGCCTTTTGGGACACCCACTGAGTGGGCACACTCCTTGGAAAGATTCAACGATGGAATGGTAGAAGAGCACAAAGAGGAAATGATCGGTTGGGAAAACGAAGATGCTTGGGTGTGGGCAGAAGCACCTTGGGGCACGATGATGACAGGCGAGCCCAAGGGGGCACACACCCTTCTTCCCTTGCAATGGATGATGAAGAATTGGGTTACATTTGGGCAAGGGAGGGGAAGCTTGGTAGCATTCCCAAGGAGTGGACCCATCTTCTATTAGCAACATGGGCGCATCAGAGAGGTTGAAAGACTCCATTGGCACACCCACTGAGAGTCGCAACGATCTACATAAGGAAGACTGCGAGGCAAGGGGCACGAGCCCAAGGATGGGGTGCGCTAGTCCAAGAGACATGTTGGTTGATGGGCGTGCAATCTTAGATGGGTGCACTAGATCCACGGAGGGGCGTAACATTTGGATGAGTGTGACGATTCACAAAGGGGTGCGACACACCCAAGCAACATGATGTTCACACAATTGACTCTTGGATTCCATACAACAGCAAGGAATACAACCAAAGGAAGACATCAAGAACAAGTGGAGATAAGGTACATGGAGCTCTGAGGTTGGATGCACAAGTGGGGCGCACCTCAAGTTGAGGCAAGGAGAAACGACAAGGGAGAAGTCTTGGTGTGACAGAACCGCAGGTCTGGACAGTTTTGATGTATGAGACAGATTTGTGAGACTCTTCCCATCTTTGTAACTGGGACAATAATGCCTTATTTTTAAATCTTTATTTATGTTTCACAATATAAATAAACGAAGTCGGGTATTAGGCACCAATACCCATCTCTTGTGATTTGTGTGTTTTATGTCGTATTTCAAATTGACTAAGTGTTAAACAATGTTAACAAATGTCTAAGTATACCATTGAGTTGCATAGAGTAAGGATGTGACTCGTCTGTAGCCTAGAACAAAGTATGTGTATGCTTTAGGTAAAGAAGTGTAGTCCAGGTGAAGTATCCTTGATTGAACCAAGTTTCCAAGGAAGAACCACCACATTGCCACACGTCCACAAAATGACAAGAATAGACTTGAACATGAATCTTAGGGAGTGACAATTATTATAGTACCCTCGCATTCAACATTAACTAATAACTATGATTACAAATTTACTTCAATAAAATTATTGTCAAAATTACTTACTAAAATAAATTTTCATTTAATAAAATTATTGTCAAAATTACGTACTAAAATAGTTATTTATGAGAATATTGTTTTCAAAATTACTTACTAAAATAGTTATAGTTATTTATCAGAATAGTAACTATAATAATAAAAAAAATTGCGTCCACTATCTTCTACACTAAGTAGGTCCACTGCCTTGTACACATGATTTTAGATAACAAAATGCATGGACTAATCCATTCCAATTTATATGATTTTAGAAAACAAATACATTGGCTAATCAATTCCAATTTGCATATTTATTTATTTTTTAATTTTTATTTAATATAAATAATTTTTTTATTTAAAATATATTGATTTTATCTTTTACTTAAATTAATGAACAATTTATATAGATAATTATGTAGGGTCTCTCTTTTTATATTTTTTTTTATTTAAGGCAATATATATTTTATATACAATCTCTTTCTCAGTTTCAAATGGTATGCTTGGTTTTCTGTGTGAAATATTTAAATTTTTTTATTGGTTTTAGTTGTCAAATTTGTATGTATATTTGTAAGTTTTATTTACTAACTTTATATGCATATTATAATTGATGATTTTGTTATTATAATCTACATATATATTTTAAAATTAATTTTTTTTTGTAATTCTATTTTAATTTTTAAAGTTAATGCTTTAATTATAATGGCATATACTTTAAAAATAAAACCATTTTTTGTTACTGTAATTTTATTTCAACTTTTAAGACTATTGCTCTAACTACATATGGCATGCCCATAACATGCTTCATACATACAAAATTGGGGCATGCAAGCCACCCATATTAGTCATCCTCCTCGGATGGAGGATTGCATGTTAATGGCACCATGTCCACAGAAGAGAGATCTATGATAGCCTAATTGACCATCGCTACCCTTCGCAGTATTGAGCGCCACTCAAATAATTTCCCTATGTGTGATACTACATATTTGTCCTATAGATCATGCCATCATCACTATGATACATAGATCAATAAATTCTCAAACTTTCCCTAAAGATCTTCTAGCAGTTTCTTAAGCTCTACTCTCTCCATGGGCCCTTATATGGGGTCGACAGATCTACCTCTCCTCATCCAAGTTGTTTGTACCACCCACCTCACTAGTGCAATATCTATAAATTGCATATAGGAGGTCATCAGTACCCAAAGCAGGTCCCAACTAGTACTTTCTCTATCAATAACATCTTCCCTATAGATACTTTATGTAGAGAGTGGCTACCCAATATGCAAATCACTTCCATAGCAGTATCCCATGTCTCCAATCGCTCCAACTCCATCATTTGTGATCTGTAAACTGTCATGGATATTCCATTGGAAAAATTTGTCACAACATATCTAATAAAATAACGAAACCGTTACTATTAAGGTTAATTTCCTTTAGGAACTTAATTTTATGCATGATGCAACTACAGAGATTGAAGGCAACAGCTAGGGTTCACATGCTGCCAAACCTTTAAACCAACAACTTTTAGGTGATTTTAGGTGATGATCGTAGGCTTCATACATTGCATCGCGGCTAAGATCTTGATATGGATCTTGAGGGCGGGGTGCAAACCCCCTCATATCGGAATGTGGCCACAAACGACAAAGAGGGAGCAAGATCCAAGTGATCAACTTTCAAGTTGTCACCCCATCTCTGCGAGCAGATCCTGCTAAATGAACATGACTTGGGGAAGGACATGGAGGTAGAAGCGGGCACGTCTCATCCAAAGGAATCTTACAGTTGGGAGGTTGGGTAATGCATTCCCCAAGCCACCAAGGCACCAAGTGATCCAGCTGGAAATCAGTGGCCACCCACCTTTTCCAACTGGCTCAAAACAACTTTCTGGCAATTTTGGCAATTTACTATTTTTAGCAGGTTTTAACTTCCGGGGCCATTTTGAGGGCCTAAATGAAGTTTTTTTGAGATCTAGGTTCTCAATGATATATGAAGGAATAATTGAGCCCCCAAAATGAATCTCCTCGACGATACCTTTCCAACGAGCTATCACATGCCTAAAACGGAGATCGTATGCAAAAGTTACGACCTCGGGAAGTTGATGCACCAACTTACCCAAACGGGGCCCACATCACTTTTGGCGCTTCATCTCCTAGGGTTAGGTTTTTTGGATATTTAGGACTTTTGGCATTCCTGTTTATTGTAAAAGGGCCTTCAGAGCCTCATTGTAATCATCTTCTTGCGAATGCGAGTAGCCGTCACATCTCTTCTCAGAGATAAGCTGACACCATTCTAGAGTCTTTCACTCTGTATTTTACAGTCTCTGTACATTTGTTTCATTAATAGAAATCGTGTATTACTGTATATATGTGTTTATGGTTGCATATCTGATACATTTATGTTATATTATTGAATATCTGCGATATCTCTGTGCATTTCTTTATTATATCTCCGCTCTCATTTCGTGCTGAAAATAATCCGGATCACCAAGATGTGTGATAAGCTCAAGCATATTGGAGGAGCACACACAGTTCATGAAAGAACATGCCCTCATTGGTAAGTTTCTAGGGTTATGGCCCTTGGAACAAGACCTCATGCACTAGATCAAAACATGGTGGAACCCTAAAAGGGACTATGAAGTTCAACTCAGTTCGAGGGGCTTCTTCACGATCATATTTTACAATCTGGAGGATAAGGATCGAGTTTTTGAGAACGGTCTATAGTTTTACAATTCTGCAAGGCTTTTCCTCCAATTTTGGATGGATGGATTCAACCCAGAGAAAGAAGACTTTGTGACCACGCCATTCTGGATCTTCCTCTACTCACTGCCCCAGGAGTTCTAGCTTAAAGGGATTCTTATGGGTATTGGAAATACCATGGGAAGGTATGTGAAATACTCATAGGCAACAAAGCAAAGAAAGTACACCTCCTATTCTCGAATATGTGTTTACATGGACATTTCCAAAGCATTACCAGGCTCAGTCACCATTGAATATCAGGATGAGGACTGGATTCATACCATTGACTATGAACACATTCCCTTTCATTGTCAAAAATTTCATGAGCATGGTCACCTCTTTTGTGATTGTCCCCTCAATGCAAAAGCCCAAATAATGGGGGGAGGAAAATCAAAATACGGTTTTACGCAGGTCACTAGACAAAAAAAACAACCTCCAAAGAAACATATTCAAGAGGGGAATTATAAGATCTCCACAAGAAACTCTTTTGATGTTTTAAATCATCTCTTGGAAGCAGAGGAGGTGGAGAATCCTCATAAAAAGAACATCCATATCAATGAAAAAGGGAAGGATAAACAACACTTAGATCCAGTTTTAGAACAAATATTGGATACAGACTTCCCTACCAAGCAGAATGAAGAAAAGAAAACAAAGGATGGGAGGGATACGACCATGCAATTGGACGAACAGGACCTTGTAGACAGATCTGGAGAGACTAGAGGAATCCTTCAATAAGAAAGAATTACAATCTATCATGGTGGAGAAATTACAGAAATTCCATAAAGTCGTCATTGACTCAACGACAGGGGCCACTTCAGATTGGGCATAAATTCTGACCCAAGTCTAGATCCCAAATGCACTCCTCAAGAAATATAAAGGTAGGGACAACCATCATCACAACAACTGATCAAAGAGGTGGGAAATTTTATGCTCAACTCAGGACAGATCCAGTGTCTCACTGAAGGTTTATTTTCACCCCCACCAAACTCTTTATCATGAAGATAATCACATGGAATATTAGAGGACTCAATTGAAGATCCAAGAAGATGATTCTTTGCAACAGCATACTCGCAGAAGATCTGGACAATCTCCTTATACAAGAAACAAAATGTGTTGGAGAAGTAGAAAAATAAATATTTAAGATATGTTGGAGACACTGTAATTGCATACACACTGACACCAATGGCACAGCAAGGGGCTTAGCTATTCTCTAGAACCCAACTATAGTCATCATCGATCAACCATTCTCCATAGTAGCCGCTCTCTTCATGCATTATTGTACCATGGGCTCTAGCAAGGAAGGAATTCTTACAAATGCTTACAGACCCCAAGGAATTCAGGAAAAGGAATCATTTTTACATAGTCTCTCCTTCCTGGGCAGATTAATAGGTCAAGCACATTGGTTAATATGAGGAAACTTCAACATAATTCTCACATTGGAAGAAAAGAGTGGAGGAACGAAACGACTGGAGCAATATAGTGGTAAGTTCTAAGCACTCATAGATTAGCTCAATCTAATTGACATAGAAACTAGAAATGATATCTTCACCTGGTCCAATTGAATATCCGCCCCCCATCAAATTGCCTACAAATTGGACTGCTTACTCATCTCATAATCTCTAATTCTTGAGGATCCATTGATAGAAGTCAACATTCTCCCAAATTCGAGCTTAGATCAATGGCCAGTACAACTATGGATAGACACAATAACAACGCCCAAATACAAGCCTTTCCATTTTGAAAAATTTTGGTTAAATCATCCTGACTTCCAGGAACTTTCCCAAACTTGGTGGGCAAAGGTTGAGATCTCTCACGGTACACTCATGTATAGATTCCAACAAAAACTGAATAACTTCAAGATGTAGCTCCAAGACTGGAACAATAATTTCTTTGGGAACATCTTCCAAGCTCAAAGGATGCTAGAACAATGCTTGGAAGAAATCCAACATGAAATCATTTTGCAGGGGCACATTGATGCTTCAAGTCAAGAGGAAGAAATAATCTAACAACAACTTGAGGAACGGAAAAAATAGGAGGAAATACTTTGGAAATAGAAATCCAGAGTACAATGGCTTAACAAAGGAGGGAAAAACACAAAAAAAAATCATCGATCTATGGTGCATTGGTGCTATATCAACCGCATCACAAAGGTAGAAGACAATCATGGAAATCCAATCCTTGACCATGCAGGAATAGAAACTGAACTGATAAGATATTACAAATATCTCTTATCAGAACCAATAATGGATAAAACCCTGGTAATTAATAAGGTAACTCAACATAGACCATCCCTCATTACGCCAGAACAAAACATGGCTCTAATGAGACCAATCACACAGGAATAAGTGGATCAAGTTGTAAAGGAAATGCCTTTGGGAAAGGCACCCAGTCCCAATGGCTTCACAATGGATTTCTTCCACTACTGTTGGACACTGATTAGAGAAGAGATTTGGCAACTAGTAGAAGAATCTCGATCCTCGGGTCAAGTCCTATCTGCCTTCAATACTACCTTCCTCACTCTCATTCCAAAATAAGATCGAGTTACTCATATGAAGCAGTTCTCTCCCATAGCACTCTGCAATGTAATCTACAATATTATCACCAAAATCATTGCTCTTCAGCTCAAGCCTATTCTTCCTTTCATCATCTCCAAGGAACAATCAGGGTATTTGGAGGGATGCCAAATCATGGACATCATCATTCTGACACACGAGGTTATCTACTCGCTCAAATCAACCCGCACCCCAGGTATGCTCATTAAACTGGATCTCTAAAAATATTTTGATCGACTCAGTTGGCAGTACATGAACTCCCTTCTTGCAACCTTTGGCTTCAGTAAGGATTGAATAAACCAAATTATGAAACTCACTACCTCTACCTTCTTCACTATTCTGGTTAATGGTGTGCCCTTGCAACCCTTCTCTCCCTCCAAGGGTATTTAAATGTGGATGAACCTGCACAGATAAGATGTAGCTAGAAAAAATACGTACACGGTTTGCAAAGAAATGAGAAAGCAGAGAAAGAAATGGAAGAATTCTCATTAACTGTATTCCACACTCAAAGAGTGAATAATTTACAATAGATATAGGCTACATTAATAACTAATCCACCATAGTAATGATCTAGAGAGATATAGACACTCATTGACAAACATTGGATTGAACTACCACCTAGTCCTAGTTAACGGATCCATGCAATCATCAGTTAACTGAGTGATGACTTCCACTAATCTAACTAAGTGTAACTGATTGTAATTGACTCTAAACTGAAGAGGAACATCTTATTTTGTAGGTTAATATTCTCTAGAGACAATATTTTCATCTAAGGAAGATTTCTCAACATTTTACTGTAAAACTTAGGAAAATAATTATAGGTGAGTGTGTAATATCTCCAACACCCCCTCTGAAGACTACTAGGGTGTACTTGATGAATGGGTCCCGAAAACCAAGGCCATGTTAGGTACCCATAGTACAATGCATATAATAATGAGAC
>JASDQU010011388.1:54354-67400 GCA_032191745.1 Picea mariana | reverse complement strand
TTAAAAAAAAAAAAAAATTAAAGATTTTCTCCTTTCTCTTTATTTATTTTTTGATGTAAATTTAAGAAAAAAAAGTTAGTGAATAGATTTTCAAGTGATCATTTAGGATCCAATTTTGGGTTTTTTATTTGTGTAGGGATTTGTTGTCAAGCCACAGTTTTAATTAGGTCGTAATTAGATGCAATTTTAACGTTTAGAAAAAACATTTTCCTTTAGGTAGCGTTACGTTTTTATTTAGGTGTTGATTTTAATGTTTTTCTAAGCAACTATTTTATGTTTTAAGGCCATGCTTGAAGAAAGTTGTAATTTTGACCCGGTTAGAAAAAGTGGTGCTACTGGTAGCACCACTTTTTGATTTGGGGGTTGATTTTAAAGTTTTTTTGAGCAACCATTTGATCCTTTAAGCCCATGCTTGAAAAAAGTTGTAATTTTGACCCGGTTACAAAAAATGGTGCTACTGGTAGCACCACTTTTTGATTTGGGGGTTGGTTTTAAAGTTTTTTTGAACAAATGTTTGATCCTTTAAGCCCATGCTTGAAAACAATTGTAATTTTGACCCGGTTACAAATAAATGGTACTACCGGTAGCACCACTTTTTGATTTGGGGGTTGATTTTCATGTTTTTTATGCAAAAATATGGGTTTTAAGGGCTAGAGTTCTTGTTTTGAGGTCATAGTTCTCATTAAGTTCGTAACTTTGTTCTATCACAAATAGATAGTCATGTTTCTTCCTGGTTGTTGGAAAACCTCCCACAAAATCCATGGAAATGTTTTCCCAAGGTCGAGTGGGTACAAGTAAAGGATGGTATAGACCTTGTTTCTTATTGTTGGACTTGTTGATACAACAAAGTATACATCCTCTAATATACCATGCTACATATTCTTGCATTATGGGCTAATATACATATCTTTGTATGTTGACAATTGTCTTCCCAACACCAAAATGTCCTGCAACCTTGGAGGTGTAAGCCTCTCTGAGAAGCTACAATCATTCACCTTTAGGAACACAAAGCTTGTCGACCTTGTAGAGTAAATCATTCTGGAAATAATAATTAACCTTGACATCACCTTCTTCTATATGAATTTCACCTTGTAGATGTTAAAACACCTCCTTGAAGTCCTCATCTTATGTGTATGCCTCTTTGTATGCATCATGGGTAAAAGGCTCCATGTGATTAGAGTTCCCAAAGTTGTAATCTTAGATGTGGGTGGTCGTGAAAGCATGCATGCCAAATTATTTGTGCTACCCTTCTTATACTTAATGACCAAATGAAATCATTGTAAAAACCCCATCCACTTGTAATGGTTGGTTTGTTGTAGCTTACTCTGGGCTTCTAAATATTATAGTGGTTGGTGATCTGTGTGGATGATGGTCTCATTTCCCATCAAATAGTGCTTCCACTTTTTGACATCTTGTACCAAGGCATACAACTCCTTGTTGTAGGTAGGGTAGTTGAGAACCACCCCATGAAATAGAATGATAGCAGACATGCCTTCCTCTCTACATCAGTACTCCTCCCATGGCATACCCACTTGCATCTTTCTCCACTTTGAAATGCTTATGCAAGTTTGGTAGTGTGAGAACTAGTGCTTGACTGATCTTTGTTTTCAGTTCATCAAAGGCCTTATGTTGATTCTCTCCCCACTAGAAACTCTTACCACGGGTTGTTATGGCATGGAGTGTTGCAGCTACCACTGAAAATGAAGCTATGAACTTCTGCAAGTATTATGTCGCTCAAACAAAACTCCTAACTTCAGTGACATTTGTAGTAATTGGTCATTTCATGATGGCCTCCATCTCTGTGCGATCTATCTTGAGCTCCTCTCCACCGATCACATACCCCAAATACACCAAACGTTGTTGAGTGAACTCGAGTTTCTTGAGATTTTCTAGCAACTGGTGTTTTTTCATAGTCTCTAACACCTGCATAAGATGTGACATATGCTTCTCCCAGGTAGCACTATAAACCAATATATCATCCAAATAGACAATAACAAATCAATCTAGATAAGGGCGTAAAACATCATTCATTAGTCTCATAAATGTAGTCGGTGCATTGCATAAACTGAACAGCATCAACCACTCATACAAACCTTACCTTGTCTTGAAGGAAGTCTTCCGTGTATCTTCTTCTTTGACTCGTACCTGGTGATATCCTGATTTCAAATCCAGTTTAGTGAAGTACTTGGCATGTTGCAACTGGTCGAATAGATCATCAATCCTTGGCAAGGGGTATCAATTCCTTAATGTAATCTTCTTCAATTCCTTGTAATCGATACACATTCTCCAAGTCCTATCTTTCTTGGGAACAATTATGATGGGTGACCCACAAGACGAGGTACTTGGTCGAATTAAACCCCACTCCAACAACTGCTATAATTGCTTCTTCACTTTATTCGCTTCCAGAACAGTCTGTCTACACATCCCAATATTCGATAATGGGGAGTTTGGCAACAACTGTATTTCATGCTCCACTTCCCTCTTGGGTGGTATCCCTTTAGGCTCCTAGAACACTCCTTTGTATTTCTGTAGAAACTCCTCCAATTGTTTTTTCTACTTTTAAGTATACCCCTCCAAGGATGCCTTCACTCTCATTAACTCATCATCATACTGATTTTCTCTTAAGAAAAGTAAAACATATTTCTTGTTGGAACTAATTAACTTCTTGGCTTGATTCACACTTACCAGTGAGATCTTTAACTTGCCTTTATGCGCATTGATGATGTAGGAATTCTCATCCTTGATCAATCGATATTTGTTGTCTCTCTTCATGAATATTGCATCCCTCATATATAAAGGATTCCAAACACAACTCCACATACATCAAGGGGTACTACATGTATAACCTATTTTATTCATGGATATGGGTGTCCCACGGGCCTACATTTCCTTGGCATTTAGCATAGTTTAATTTCCCTTAGTTTGTTTCATCTGCCTCTCATTCCTTGAAAATTTCTTATAGGAATACTCTCACTTGGGTATATGGACCAACCCCTCCATTTTTTTCATTTTCCATCTAACCAATGACAAAGCCTTCCTTCCATGGATTCCCTAGAAAAGTGACCCGTGCTGCCTTTTGGTACCCATGTCGTTCAAACTCCTTTAGGATTGAGAATTTGGTTAGTCTACATCCCATAGTTGAAGCCACATGCATTTCTTTTCATTATATTGACAACCTTACCCTCTAAAATCCCTCATTTATGGTTTGTATTTGTTGGATTCTCATGTAACATAATCCCTCCACTTCATTCATACATTGGAAACTCTTCATTTTTATTCCACCATTCACCCACCCAAGGAGATTGCCACTAATTCCCCTACCCTTGATTACTTTCATTTGTAGTTTTCACCCTTCGCATTACCTTCATCTAGTTGTTTTATGGGGCATTTATCTCCTCCTTTCTCCTTTGTATCCTCTCTTGATCTCCCCCATGGGATTCTTTTTGGATACTATGTCCTTCAACATAATGGTTAGATGTGTCGTATCCTCTTGATACCCCTCTTGAAATCTCAGGAGGATCATTTACCATTTTGGTGCTACATATCCTACCTCATCCTTCTGACACCCCTTTTAAAATACTAGAAGGACTTATTTTACCCAGTTCACCTCCTAGAACCCCTTTTGAATTACAAAGAGGCCCATGTGCTTTTAAAGTACTTGGTTTAGTTTATGGTAACATTTGTAACACACCCGACCCCTAGATACTCTTTTAAGGGGTGGGGCATCATAATTTTGTTTTCCTAAACCATGTCACATCCTCTTTCTGAGATCTCCATCACGTTATAATCATTCATAGCTTTCCAACCACTGTCCTCATGCTCAAAACTGAGCTCAGGATTGGAAGAAATGCCCTTCCACAGTCCTTCGGGAACTTGTTGGTCAAGGGCCACATGGATTCTACGTGGATCTGACTCTTACGTATCATCCCAAGTTCTCCTAAATCTTAGAGCTTCCAACATTCCTAAAACTATGGTGGGATTCCATCCACCAATAAACCAATGGCAGATCTCCCTCCATGTCAACGCATATGCTTAAGCATAATTCATCGTTCGGTGCTTCGGCACAGAACACCCCTTTTTTTTCTACGCATGAAACCTCCCTGAGTCCTAAACTCCTGAAGAATCGTAAGATTGCCACGCGGCTCCGACCTTCGTGCCCTTCAGTCTCTCTACAACACTACACCCTAAATCTTCTAGAGATCCTATCTATCAAACTTTCGAAACACTGCCACATAGGTCCAACCCTTCTAACTTATCCTTGACACCATGCTCCAAACCTCTGGAGTCCCAAAGTCTCAGATTTCTAGAGTCTCGGTCACATCACCAACCACTTTGGCCAGGCGGGCACATACCAGAGGCTGACATGTAGCAAGGGCCAAGGGTGACACGTGCCCTCATCAGGGGGTGACACCTGTCATGTTCTAATAGTCATAAGGGGTCTACAAAATGTCCATATATCTCTAACACATGGCACCTTAGTTGCAAGTCCACGTCACCCTCGATGACATCAGTGAGCCAGGCCAACCCCAGACAAACAGTCTTCTAACATCCTTCAGATCTCACGGTTGAGATCTATCCACGTAGATCCATAGATCCACGGCTCTCATTGCTTCGCAACTTCAGCCTTCGAGAGTTATGTGGTGTAAACTCCTCTTTTCTCCCAGAGTTGGTCAATGTCGGGGTGACCACAGCCTAGATCTGACGGTCAGGAAAAGTCTTGAAGTGCCCTTGGATTGACGACTCTCATCACTTTGGGCTTTGGAGATTATCGACATGCCACACCTCGAATTATCCATAGTTACAAGCCTCTGTACTATAAGATCTGACACCATGTGTTCCCCATATATCGACGACTGAGAGGAATCCCGAATGATCCCATAATCAACGGTCCACTTCTCTTCGAAAATTCAGAATTCGGGTGTTCGGTGGTTTTTGAGGGTTGTGGAATCACAAGTCCCGAAGTGCTAGCTCCTTTCATACTAACACAAGGTTCCCAAGCTTTGGTCACATGGGTCCTTTGGGAATTATTGGAGGCTAAGCACAAATCCCTTTTTGGTAGCAAAGGAGTTAAGGACATGGGCATGAGCCCTTGGTTGGATGGGTGGATAGTCTAAAGAGAAAACTCCCTTCTCCACAAAGATGAATTTAACATTCCCACTAAGGAGAATTCAAAGGATCGACAGAACTCAGGCGTTTTATTTACTCCTACCCTAGCTCTCCTGCGGACTCACGTCTCATGACTCTCTAGCAGCTAAACTGAGATAAATCAAGATCATATGGATATATCAGTTTACAAAATGCAAGGATAATTTTCCTTATGAATCAAACACTGCAAATCTTAGTCACAGACACAAACATTCAAATCATACATTCCAATTTAAGTTCACATGGAATAAGAAGTACTTATCTATTATATGCTATAGCCAACCAACTGGTTGTAGTTGTTCATCTTTCCACCCAACCATAGGCTCAGAGGCATTCACTCTTAGCACTCTGACCACCCTCGTTCCAAGCCATGATATCACTAGGGAAATTTATGTCATTTCTCAGATATCCTCTCTTTGTCACAGAAAACCTGTGAGGTTTATCAGATGCTTCCTCAACATCAAGCTCGCAGCCTTTCTCTTTTATTCCTCATATCTGGGTTGTGTGTTCCCCTATGTGCATGCGCTCTTGTTTGGTGTCTCTCTCACTCTCTGTAGAGCCTAATGAACCTCCCCCTCTTGTGTGTCTTCTCCTTGCCTCTATTTTTTGTATATCTTTTCCTCAGATGGTTCTCGACCTATCTTGTTCCTTCCGTCAAAAGGAAACTCGGGTCAGCCTGGTCTGTCAAACCCTGCGGTACTTTGGGATAACATTCTTCAATCAGAGCATGCTTCCATTTATGGGATGGTTGATGGTTCAACCACTGGTCCTTTCTTCATTAATTGATTCCTATCCTTGGGAATAGGAGGAGGTTTATTATACTCATCAAAGGGAAATTTGGGGTCATTTGACATAATGAACCCTTTCCATAGTTTTCCCATTTATTTCCTCTAGTGATATCATGGCCAGTACTTCAAGGCTTCACCCCCACAGTCAGTCATTGGAAATCTAAAAAAAATGCATTTACATTGTTCACATGCCATAACATGGTAATCCTAATTAATAATTAATTACAAGTTGGGGAGAATAGGGGTATTACAATCCCCTCTCCCTTAAAAGGAACCTCGTCCTCGGTGTTCTTTCTCAGTAAGACATCTCATGCCTTTCTCATTCAACTACTTCAAAATTCTTGACCCTCTTTCTTGGTCAGGTCATTTTCAGACTCTTGGCCTTCTTCACCTATCTTCACTAGTTCTTGGACATCAAGCACATTAATCACAATTTTCATGCGAAAACATATTTATGTTGTATAAAATTCAAGAAAATTTTATAACTTAGCACAATACTCATTTGTGTAATTCGTGGATTTGTATCCACATGGATCTCTTGTTTTCTTGGCTCACTATTTTTCCCGGACATACCCATTGTGTGCATGATCCCAATCAACAGTGTTTGAGATTTTTCAAAGTCCCTTCTTCCTTACGGTCACTCAACCTCCAGGACCAGGCTCAGGCATCCCCTTCTCTGCTATACAATTCCTCGGGTGATATGTATTTCCTTGCCAAGGATTTCTTGCACAAGAATAATTTTAGAGACTTCATTGAGCCTTACAGTCGGGGCATCCCTCAGACTTTCTCTGTCGAGGCATCCCTCTAGCTTGTGTTACCACAACACAACATGTTCTAGGGCGATCATGGCTTACCACAGGGTTCTCATGTCTCAACAGTAGCCTCTTTCATGCTTTCCAGCTTGATCGCCTTCATCTGTCCTCCCTAGACAGATCTTTTTGTCTTACTTGTATTACAGGTACAAAGAAATGATGAGATATCGTTGTCAATTCCAAATTCATAATTTTTATTACAAATTTGTCACCCACAAATTTTCCAAATTCCATATTTAATTTCATATCTGTTCCACACAGGAAACAGATTCATGAGCATGGGACTTTCCTTCCCATAGCAGTTTGGCTCAACAGGTAATTGATCTTCATTATGGGCTTTCATCACGACTATATCCAAGACCCTTTTCTTCCTGCAATTCATTCTTTATATAGCCAAACAAATTGTTAGTTTCTCACAATATTTAGAATGGAATCACAAACATTTCTTAACTTGTGTATTCTAATAGTTTCATCGCATCTCCATATAAACATGAATGGAAACCTCATCCCTTACATATGAATCATTTCAGCATACCAAACTTTTCAAAATGTAATTCAACATTAAGTGAACTTAGTCCAAGGTGCCAATATCCATGGCCACATTCACATACCATGCACCCTTGTGTTGATTTGAAGTTCGCCACAATTTATGTCAAGTACTTTTCCATGGTGTGTAGGAGTTTAGCCGAGTTCTTCACCATATGGATTATTCATCTTTGTTCATTGTTGTAGCAAGGATATTCTTCCGGCTACAGGATGATCATGATCCCAAATCAACACATATGAAACCAAAAGTTTATGTTGAGTGCACCCAAGCATTCTTCCTTCAGTAGTAACCAGGGTGTCAGTACTCATGGCCACCCAATTTTCACTTTTTATTTAACACCTCTACCATTCAGGTAGAGTATTGGAAGGTCCTCCTTCCTTAATGGGTAGTCCATTACCTACCCTCTTATGCAATCATGCATTTCCTCAATGTATTCGATGCAAAGTGCTAACTATGGGCACCTTTATTCCCCATATCCCTAGATTGGTCATTGTACCCATGGTACTCTTTATTCCTGCATTTTCTTTCAAGGATTATAACTCATCTTTGGCTGGCATGGAATTCCTCTCTCTATTATTCAGTTTCTTTTACTGAATCATACACTACCTGGGTATCAATGGCATACAACAACCACTTCCAAATTATGTGCATATCATTAAGATAATGAAATCTTTTCAGAAGGGATTTTTACCAAATCCCTTTATACATCATGCCACATAGGTATGAACATTCTTATACCGTCTCTGGATGCTAACACTCTCTCTGATAATACCTCATCAATGGTGCTTTGTGGGGACCTTTAAAGTCCCTTCAACAACATTTTAACAACAACATTATCATAGTTATCCTTTGCTTGAGGTTGTCCATCATTGGAAATTGTCTCTCTCATCAGTTCCAATTTATCTCTACACATGACATACATCATAAATTTGTTAGTCATTATGTAAAATAAAAATGCAAGTATCATAGCTTTCTAGTCAATAAAATAATTTCACACATAGTCTTTCCAATTTTCTCTTATCCCAGAGAACACATTAGACAACAAGAAAGGAGTTAAGGGATGCTTCCCTTTTTCCAACTTCTTCTACACCACTTGGGATTTTTAGCCAGCTGAGTTATTTCTAAGGACTTACTGCCTTTTATTAACATGGATTTAACCACGCCTATTCATTTAAACATACTCATTTATTCATTCTCCCTTTTCCAGTTGTACCTGTTCTCTTAGCTACTCATCTAAGACCTACAACTCTGTAAGCAATTCAAAGTTCTTAGGGTGGAAAAGTGTTCCTTCTTTTTCAATTTTTTAGCTTTTGCAATTACTCCCTTTTGGGATCTTCCTTTTCTTTTCCTTGAGTAGCCTTGGTTATCCCTCACCCTAACCTTTTTGGATACATCATCATGCTTTACTAGCAACTTTTTCTCACAATGAAATGTGAACCTGTGCATTTTGCACATTACCATTCAATTATCAGAATGGTCAACTATATATATAGGCTTGCATGCCACTACTCAATTTTCATCAATCATTAAGGTTGTGAATCTGTTCTCCTGACAGAGTCCTTACACAGTTCCTTCACAAGGAATTCCTTCAGCATCCAACTTCCTTATTGCATATCCTTCACTATCTTTGATAGACTCAACCTTGAGTTAGTTCA
This sequence comes from Picea mariana, assembly GCA_032191745.1. Taxonomy (NCBI): domain Eukaryota; kingdom Viridiplantae; phylum Streptophyta; class Pinopsida; order Pinales; family Pinaceae; genus Picea; species Picea mariana. The sequence continues at coordinate 58,453 of JASDQU010011388.1, read as the reverse complement.
GTTGTTTATCAAATATTCCATAAGGAATATAAACGTGCATCCAGATTATTTGTCCACAAATATTCCTTGTTAACTTACATCTATGATGCACTTAACCACATGCACAATCATAAATCATTTAACTTATGATTGTTCACAATTGTTCTCATGCAACCCTCAAAGGCTTAACAATGTTGTCTTTTGTCATGACAATGGAGCATCCTTTCTCCCTTTCTCTTTCATCTATTTGTGGTATTTTTTCATGAGGGAATGAAACACATTCCCCTCAAGCTATCATTCAAAACAGAACTTTCATGACTTTTCAGAATGGAGTCAACCATGCATCCATGGTATTCATTAAATGTTGGCAAGTGAAATTCTTGCCTCACATTCCACTCATCACGATAGTCATATTTCGCCTTTAGCATACCTATAATCTTACATCATATATATGCATCACTTGCACATTTGATATCAGTCATACCTAACGGGTATTACTATCAGTATTCATATCAAGAAGCTTCACAATGCATTAGATCCATGCACTCAAGAATATACAAACATAGCCCAACATTCATCATGCAATCTCATTGCTTGCACCCTTTCCATGTCATACATGCACATGGACGTATCTAACTTCCAGATCCTCCTCCCATAGATATTGCTGCCATCCTTATGACAAGCCTCATAGAGACACTCAACACTAAGCTTCCCTCTCAATTGAGGGCTTGCAATCGTATTATTCTTTTAAGAATGTATACACATATATGTAGGTGCATATCTTGCACCCCTTTTACATTGATATTTTAGTTTTTAATATTAGTGTTCTTTAGTGACATATTACAGTCACTCATATTAGAGTCAATCATAATTCATATTGATGTTTCCCCTTCTACATGGAAATAACAAACAAGGGTCACCTTTTTCCTTTCTACTATAAAAACCTTCCATAATTCAGAATTCAGATGGGTAGTTATTGTGCCACTCAAGGCAGTAATATAACCACTTCTAGTCTCTTCTTCATGCCTCAATTCACTCTTGGTCAAAGTATCTTTACAAGGGAATCTCTTCCTAAACTCCCTCTTATAGATATATGAGTATACCAAGCCATATCCATATGGCTACCATCCACCTTTGGATGTCAATATGATCCACTGGTCATCCAAAGGTGTTTGACGCCTCCTTAATCAGACTTACATTGGTCTCTCATAAATCCTTACAGTCCTATCATATTAAGGAAATAGGCCGCAACATTATCAACTTTCATTCATGTTGTTAATTCCTATTTTCATAAGGTCATCCTCATCTAAAAGGTACATTAATAGACCGTACCTTACAACCCACCAAAGGTTATAACATGCCTAATTTACATGTTCAAATTTTTCCATATGCATTATTATGCATGGACATGCCCTTGAGTTGACATGGATATACACTCCATTAGCATAACCATGATCTTTTGAACTTTCTCTTGCCGATTCACCTCTACCTTCATGAAGGTTGTTCTCAATCTATAGGGTTCATTTTTACTTGCTTACTAGGTTATTCCAACAACAATTTTCATTCATTATAGGTCAAGTGATTTGACCTTACCATTTCCATCAATCCTCTAATCGTGAGGGGTCATACACATATATTGGGTTTAATCATTTATTAAAAAAATAATTATTATTGCTACATATCCTTTCAATCCATTCAAATCCAAGTCTTTCTATTAGTGTTCATCAAAATAATCCCATTCCTGTAGGATTGGCCATCATTTCCGAGAAGAAATGGTAGGATTCCTCTGCCACATACTAGCATGATTCAATGTCATTGTGTAAAATCCCAACTGAATTTTAAATCTACATCCTTCTACTCAAGGAACTTATGCAGATGATTTATGTTTGGCAGTAATAATCTCAACAGGCTCATCTTAGCCTTGGTAACCCAATCTTATGTCTGAAGAACAACATGTATGATTGCACAGTGAAGTCAACTTCTTTATTTGGAAACATTAGCAACATATAGTGCAAATTTCCAAAACATCTATCAATAGTAGAAGGTTTCATTCCTCATTTCAGTAGAGTTTTACTAAGCCTCTTAGGAATGGATAAAATAGGGTGTTACCCCTTAAGGTCCTCTAACAATATTTTTATATGAGTCGTGCATGAGCCCAAGCAAGCCAAGTGTTGTTGCCATGCTCTGATACCAATTTATAACACACCCAACCCCTAAATACTCTTTTAAGGGGTGGGGCATCATAATTTTGTTTTCCTAAACCATGTCACATCCTCTTTTCGGGATCTCCATCACGTTCTACTCGTTCAGAGCTTTCCAACCACTGTCCTCATGCTGAAAAATGAGCTCAAGATTGGAAGAAATGCCCTTCCACAGTCCGTCAGGCACTTGTTGGTCAAGGGCCACATGGCTTCTACATGGATTTTACTCTTACGTATCATCTCGATTTCTCCTAAATCTTGGAGCTTCTAGCACCCCTAAATCTATGGCGGGACTCCATCCACCAATAAACCAATGGTCTCCCTCCACGTCAACGCATATGCTTAAGGATAATTTGGTGTTCGATACTTTGGCATTCAATGCCCCTTTTCTATCTACACATGAAACCTCCCTGAGTCCTGAACTCTCAAAGTCTCATAAGCTTTCCACGCGGCTTCGACCTTCGGTCTCTCTACAACATTAAACCCTAACTCTTCCGAAGCTCCTATTTCTAGAACTTCTGAAACACTACCACATAGCTCCGACCCTTCCAACATATCCTTGACACCACGCTCAAAACCTCCAGAGTCCTGAAGTCCTGGACTCTCGGAGTCTCGGTCACATCACCAACCACTTTGGCCAGGTGGGCACATACCAGAGGCTAACACGTAGTAAGTGCCAAGGGTGACACGTGCCCACATAAGGGGTCTGCAAAATGTCCATATCCCGATTACACATGGCACCTTAGTTGCAGGTCCACGTCACCTTGGATGACGTGAGTGAGCCACGTCAAACCCATAAAAATAGTCTTCTAATGTCCTTCATATCTCACAGTCAAGATCTATCCACGTAGATCCATAGATCCACGGCTCTCTTTGCTTCGCAAATTCAACCTTTGAGAGTTCTGCAGTGTAAACTCTTCTTTACACCCGAAGTTGGTCAACGCCGAGCTGACCACAACCTAGATCTGACGGTAAGGAAAATTCCCGAAGTGTCCTCAGATTGACGACTCTCGTCACTTCAAGCTTCGGAGCTTATCAACACGCCAAACCTCAAATTCCCCAAAGTGCGAAGCCTATGGACTATGGATCCAATGCCACGCATCCCCCATATATCAACAGCTGAGAAAGATCTCGAAGGATCCAAGAATTGACGGTCCATGTCACTTTGGAAATTTAGAATTTGGGTGTTCAATGGTTTTCGAGGGTTGTGGAGTCACAAGTCTCGAAGTTCTAGCTCCTTTCAAACTAGCGATGGGTTCCCAAACCCTGGTCACATGGGTCCTTTGGGAATTCTTCGGGGCTAAGTGCAAATCCCTTTTTGGCAAAAAAGGGGTTAAGGACATGGGCATGATCCCTCGGTTGGATGGGTGGATAGTCTGAAGGGAAAACACCCTTCTCCACAGAGATGAATTTAGCATTCCCACTAAGACAAATTCAAAGGATTGACAGAACTTGAGAGTTTTATTTACTCATACCCTGACTCCCCTGCGGACTCACATCCCACAACTCTCTAGCATCTAAACTAAGATAAATCAAGATCATATAGATACAACAGTTTACAGAAAGCAAGGAGCATTTTCCTTATGAATCAAACACTACAAATCTTAGTCACGGACACAGACATTCAAATCATACATGTTAGCGTCGGAAGTCACTCCTGGATTGCTTGCAGGAGCAGAGCCCAACACCCATCGGTTTAATGTCAAGATTTGTTTATAAAGGGTGATCAAATAGAGATAAAGACTCGCGGAGATATCATTCTAACTCAGGGACTGGGTTTGGTATGTAAAGAACCAATGAGGTCTGGAATCCTAACTGTTCAGGGATAAATTCGTGAGTGCGGACACAGACCAATCTCCACAGATCCACCCGGATCTGGAACAAACCGTGACAGAATACTACTCTTTCCCTAGTTTTAG
>JASDQU010011388.1:1506-54254 GCA_032191745.1 Picea mariana | reverse complement strand
AGATCTTCTATCACCATGTCATTATCATGTCATCATCTTGATAACCAAAAATGTGGATAACACTAACTTCAGCCAGTAGGTTGATTTAAAGGTGAACAAGTGGAAGACTTAGTGAGAAAGGTGAACAAATGACTTTGGGCAACATGCTTTTGGTTGTTTGCAGAAGAAAAACTCTGAATGCAAGATCCGCTTGCTTCAGGGTCTCAAGGAACTGATAGGGGACTTGACTGGATCCTCCAATTCCAAATCACTCAGCGCTAGGGAAGTCACAAGAACTGATTAGAGACAGCGCAACTATTACAGTGATCCATTACAACATCATCCTATAATAGTTACAGCTCGACTGGATCCTCCAATTTCGAGTTGCTCTAACACAGTGTAAACAAAGACATGAAAGAAACTGGCATTCATAAGGCAAGAAGTCTCAAAAGTTCACACATAACCAGAATAACAGTGCTTCATTAAAACTTTACAACCGGGAGCTCTGCTCAACCATCGATCCCTTACAAAATACAACAACTGAGCCTATATACTCAGGATAAATCGCCTCACAGAGGCGTGCCCAGTCACCTAAGGCTTGGTGTCATTTCACTTCAGTCAAACTAGTACTGATATCTTCTTTTAAGCGCCATCTTAACTACACATGGCTCCTGCGAGGAGGGTAGCTGAGCCATTAAGTGTTGAGCTAGAATGCGCAGACTTCTCTGTTAAGTTGAAGACTTTAGCAGGGCGCCTTTGAGAAATTCGATACACAGGACTTCTTTGGGTAGACGGCTTGCCAGACTCTCCATCCCCTCACTTAATGAATGAAACGAAGTTTCAACCACCCGTTCTTGTCATCATTTACTTCAAGTGGGAAACAAGACCGAGGTCGGATTAAATGGCTCTTGGAGGTCGTGAAAATTCCCTTTGTGAATCATGCATGGCGTCTTCGGCTCTTCCTAAACAGCTTTTTCCTTTACAAGTGACCATGGGTTGTGACCGCGCGCTTATCCCCAAATCACTTTCGACGTTCGCGAACAGAAGGAGTTAATCCTTGCTTCTTGAAATCGCGATGAGCGAAACGCTGAGACGGATTTAATCTGGTGCCACGCGCCCTCTGGATCTGATGGTCCCAACTTCACCCGACAATGTTGTGGGCCCAGGCTCTGGACGCCTTCGACGATTCGCGACTCACGGCGGGAAGGAGCTACTACTTTAGTTTCAAAGTTACGATGGGTGAAAAGGTGAGGAGCCCCAATCGCGCGACAGGTATCCACTTCAGATGGACGGCTGAGATCACTTTCGGCGATACTGTGGACCCGGGTCCTCGCGACCTCGCAACCTTGTCGGTTGAACCATCGAGCTTTCACCCTCCTATTTCGCGAGTCCCCAAGATGCGAGAATTCAACGGAATGCTGACTTTATCTCCAGCGAACGTGTATCCACCCATCGACCACGTGGTCCCACCTTATGTTCTGCCACATGTTCACATGAACCTCGACACTTTGCAACTCGCGAATCCTAATGCCAATACATCGGGACTTCTCGCAATGAGATCCCGACGGCTTCTACCACCTGTCCTCCAACGGTCGAAATCTCGCAACCTCGCAAACTCGCGATCCTCGTGGCCAATTACTTGGGTTTTTTCTTACGAGACTCCGATGCACGATCCTAAACCAATAGTCCAGATATGCTCTTCTGTCGATCCGACGGCCGACACCGTTCACCTTTTTTAACAACATCTACGCTATTCTTGGCGTGACTCGGCTCACTATAATTACCTACCGACCGCTGATCTGCTTCGAAAAAAGGACTTTGGATGATGCTGATGACATTTTGTCCACTTGCTTGACCTGCTACTTGGAAAAATAAGGATTTTCCTGTGATGCGCTTGATCATTTCGTGCAATTTGAAAATCCGAATGCTCTCGAGCCCACGACAAGAAATATCGCTAACATTTGGCTCCATGGGGGATAGAGTCGTCCCTGTGATGCTCTAAGAACTCCTTCTGCAGTTCCAGTCGCCTTTCTGTTGCGCTATGGAGTCACTTATTAGGCTGAAATCATACAAAAAGAAACTAAACAAAGAACTAAAAGGCAATATTTACAAACAGAGGAGCCGTCTGCGGCTCACAAAAAACATTTTTTCAAGAAGTGCCCATTTACTAGGCCACCAAAAAATTCTTCGCCTTCCAGATCCTGCAATTTGTAAGTATTGTTTGAGAATACCTCAAGGATCTTGAAAGGCCCAAACCAGAGGGCATCGAACTTACTATGTTTGCCCCTGTCTTGCCTGGGCACATCCCATTTGAGCACCAGGTCACCCTGCTCGAATTCTTTCTTTCTGCTCTTCCTGTTGAAAGCCTGCTTAATCTTCTACTGATGATGGTAGGCCTTGTTCATGACCTGCTCTCTAATATTCTGCACTTCCACCATCTGATGAATCCTTCTGACCATATTGTCAAGCTCTCCGTCAAGGTCCTAGATGAACTTTGCCACAGATAAGGCAAGCTGAGTAGGGAAAATGGCCTCGGTTCCGTAAACAAGCTGGTAAGGGGAGATGCACAGGGATCTTTTGGTTGTCACTCGGTCAGCCCACAGAGAAAATTTGAGTCTCGAATCCCAGGCCCTTTTATTGTCTTCCAGTACTTTCTTAATGAGCTTGATCAGGATTTTATTGGAAGATTCCGCCAGTCCGTTTCCTTGAGGATAATAGGGGGTAGAGTGAATCAGTGAAATCTCAAACTGTTCACAGAACTTGACCAGAGGCTCAGACCTGAAGGGGGCGGCGTTGTTAGTGACAATTCTGCTAGGGCAACCAAATCGGGCTATGATATCTTCTAGGAAATTGATAATCACTTTGTGGGAAGTGCTCCTGGTGGAGATAGCCTCTATCCATTTGGTGAAATAATCTGTCACAGTGAGGATCCATCTGTGCTAGCCACTTGAGGGAGGATGAATTTCTCCGATGAAGTCCAATCCCCACTGCTGGAAGCGTGCTGAGACTACTACAGGCTTTAATGACAGAGATTTGAGCTGTTGCTTTCCCGATAACTTATGGCATTTGATGCAAGATCTGATTTCTCTGCAGACTTCTAGGAATAAAGTGGGCCAGTAATACCCATCTCGGAGGATCTTATGGGCTGTGGTCTTCCAGAAATGATGACCCCCACAAAGGCCACTGTGGAAATCAAATGTAACTTTCTAAGCTTCTTGTGGGTCCAGGCACATTAAGAATACCCCTAGAGGATCTTTCCAGTACAAGGCTTGGTCAATGAGGCAATATCTGACCGCCTTGAGACTTAAAGCTCTCGCCTTGCTTTTTTCCATCCCATCGGGAGGCTTCAATTTTTGCAGAAAATACAATATATCTTTGTACCAGGGGCATGCTGCTAATGATAAGGCACTTTGAGAATCCTTACTGGATGATTCGGCTTGCTCATTGTTGTAGTTAATCCCCAAGGCTTTGCAATTGGATTCGGCCAGTAACTTGGCTAAACCCTACCCATTTATGAACTTGGTGGGCTTGATCTCCAAATCAAACTCTAGGATCTTGGCGATCCACTTTCCTCTTCTTCTGTCCATGTCGGGATGTATAAGAATGTCCTTCACAGAGGCCGAAGGAACATATGCAATGATCTTTGAGTGCAAGACATAGACTCTGAAAGCTTTGAGAGCTTTCACCAGGGCATAGGCCTGCTTTTCCATGGCCTTGTACTGGAGTTATGCATCTCTCAATGCCTTTCTGTAGAAGGCAATAGGTTGCTCTCTTCCTTGCTCATTTTTCTGCAACAAGACTGCTGCTAATGTATCACAGGAAGCAAAAGAAAAAATCAGGAAATATTTAGAATAATCAGGACTGATTAGCACGGGTGCCTCAGTCAATGCCTTCTTGATTTGGTCAAAAGATTCCCTGGGTTCAGTAGTCCATTTCACTTCATTTCCCTTCCTGAGCATGGTTGTGATGTGTTTTACCAACTCAGCGAAATTTGAGACAAATCTCCTCAGAAAATTTATCTTTCCCAGAAAGGCCTGGACTTCCTTCTTAGATCTGGGAAGTGACAGGGTCTGAAGTGCTTCTACCCTGCTAGGGTCAATCCTTACTCCCTCTGCTGATACTATATGGCCTAACAACTTCCCTTCCTTCATAGCAAACAAAGATTTCTTGAGGTTTAAAGATAGGCCAAACCTTCGACACTTTAGGAAAACCCTCTTTAAGTGGCAGCAGTGCTCCTTGTCTGTCCTTCTCCCCGACGAAGGCTAATGTCCATGGCTCGCTGAATTGTTGCTCCTGCATTCATCAGTCCGAAAGGCATTTTGCCATACATGAATGTGCCCTAACGAGTGGTGAAGGTCGCTTTTTCCCTGTCCTCGGGCATGACTGATATCCGAATGTAACCAGAGAAACCATCAATCATGGATATTCTAGATGCACCAGTGACCTTTTGCAATATGTGCTCCATGTTGGGCAGGGAATAATTGTCCTTCCTTGAGCTCCTGTTCAGGTTCCTGAAGTCAACACAGAGTCTGATTTCCCCACTTTTCTTTCTCACTAGAACAAGATTGGCCACCCATTCAGAATATCTCAGGGGAACAATGATTTGGGCATACAGCAATTTCTTCACTTCTTTCTCCATGACAGGTAGCAACATGGGGTTTATCTGTCTCATCTTTTGCTTGAATGGCTTAGCCTCTTCCTTCAGTGGGATTTTGTGTTCAATGACTGATGTGTCATATGTCTTGAGGTCTTCGTAGGTCCATGCAAACACATCAGCAAAATCTCGGAGCAGCTCGATATATTCAATCCTCTGCTCCTTGGTCAAATCCCTTGACAACTTGACAAACTTAGGCTCTTCTGGTGTGCCAATGTTGCACTCCGTCGTGTTAGCATCATCGCCTGAAACTCTTCCCCTTACTGCCACATCATTCCCATCAAACAATCTCTCTAATGGGACCAGTCCCCTTGGAATGTGATTGCTAGGCAACTGAATAATGTCATGCTTTGCTATTTTACTCAGCAACTCACCTCCATCTGACCTTTCCTCAGAGATGGCATCTTGGTCGATATGCATTTCTGAAAATTCTTCGATAGTATCCAAGAATTTCTTGATCTCAAGATCATCCTCAAACACCTTCCAATGCTTGACATTGTCGGGTATGGAGGGCCTGTATTTTACTTCTACATCATACCTAAGATTGGGCGGCAGGGGTACTTTGAAAATGCTTGCTGATGTAGCCAGGGAATTTGCTACTGTGTTCTCTTCTCTTGGGATGAAAGAAATGTTAAATGCTGAGAAGAAGCTATCAATAAGGTCCCATACCTCATTTCTATAACTCCTGAGTCGAGGATGCTTGGCCTGATAAGCACTTCTGACCTGCTGGACTACCAACTTGGCATCTCCGAACACTGCTACCTCCTGAATTCCCATTTTCCTTGCGGCGCTTAATCCCAGGATAAGGGCTTCATACTCTGCCACATTGTTAGTGGTTTTGAAATCCAGCTTATATGACAGGGAGATGGTCTCCTGAGTGGGTGACACAAAAAACACCCCAGCACCAACGCCTTCTCGGGAATAGGCTCCATCAAAAAACATTTTCCAAATTGGGGTGACGGAGGGAGGAGATTCATGGGAAGCAGTGGGCTGCTTTCTGAGTTTCAGAGGAGGCTCAGGGGCATGGGTAAGTTGTAGTAGACTGGAGCCTAAATCAGTTTCCAAGGCAAAGATGGGATGATTGGTAGGGTCGGCTACGTCACTAATAATGTATAGTTGGGCTTCCCTGTATAGTCTTCTATGCTCTCCTCCGAACATTGGGATAGTAGCATATGTGAGGTCCATCTGCAGGGTTCCTCCTAGTCGTTTTATCCAAGATCTTGACAATAGCATACCGAACTTTGGGGGGACATCAGCTACCACGATATCCATGACCACACTTTTCATGGGCAGTTGAAACAGGGTCACAACCAGGTCTTTAATAACTCCAAGACACTGAACTCTCCTGGAGTCGAAAGAATAGAGATCATGATATGATCGGGTGACTTCTAATCCCAATTCTTCCATAATGGTTTTAGGCATGAGGTTGTGAGAAGCCCTTGAATCCATCAAGAAATTATGCAGCACTTTATCATGTATGTTCAGGGAGGTGTAGAAGGGAGGGGATTAATCATCTCTGTCTTCTACCATGGGACCTAGGACAACTGCGAGCTTTTCATCTTGGAGGTTAATGGAGTCTGCGGGAGGGGATGAGGCCTTAGACTGCAAAAGATCAGAGAAGCATTTTTTAAATTCGTCATGTTTGATTAGCTCGATGAGGGGTACGGGGATTCTGATCTTTTGAATCTCATGCTCAAAATTAAAAGTTGTAATCTTTGGAATTTCTCTCATTTCAGGGACATAATTGTGGACAATGGGAGAAAGAAGTGGAGCCTTCTTACCTCTGTGACTATCTGCTACTTCTTTGGCAGGCTTCTCCGTTCTAGTAGACTGCTTAGGAATATCAGGAGCTGCAGTCTTCTTATCGGACCTCAAATTGTACCTACCTCGGTCGCCGCTAGCCTTGTCTCCCTTGCTCAATTCGTTTAGCTGACTATCCATGAGAGACTCCTCGTAAGTTGTTTGAGTGAGATGAGGAAAAGGAGGAGTGTCCTCTAAGCAGTGGATTTCAGCGTTGAGCTCATCTGTTTCTCTTTCTTCCTCATTGGCCATCAAGTTGTTCTGAAAAGGAGCCTGAATCCTCTGGTCTTCTCTGTCTTTGTCTCTTTGTTCCCTCGAGAAGGCCCATGGCCCATGGTTATCAGATCGTCTGAAACCTCTATTATTAGTGTTCTGGGAATTTTTGTACATGGGTTTCCCCTCTAACTCCAACCTTTCTATCTTGGCAGCAAGCAATTTTATCGTTCTAGTTGTCTCATCTGCCTGAAGGGGTAGGGGAGAAGAATTGGATGAGGCAGCTTCAGGCCTCTGCCTGGATATGTTCCTGCTAGAAGCATGCTTGAGTCGGTCAACAACCAATATATTAGACTCTACTTCCACGGCTGCATCCTGCATCTGAGCCAGAGTAGTGGCTCTCCTTTCCCTCAACAAGAGGTAGAAATTGGGATCTAAGGCGCTAGCATAAGTAATCTTTGCAGAGGCTTCAGAGTGTTTTATCTCAGCAAGGATTTTGTTGTACATTTTATTGAATCTCTTGGATAAATCGAAGACGGACTCTCCTTCTTTTCTCTTCAAAGACCCAAACTCTATCATGTAATACATGAAGTCTTTCTTATCTCCCCACTATCTTAAAAAGGCATTATCTAAAGCTTCGATCCCATCAATAGATCCAGGAGGCAGGACCTTAAACCATTTTCTATCCTCTCCTTGGAGGCTATGGACAAAAATCCTCATCCATACATCTGTGTGCATGATGTTATTATCATCTGTGAAACTATAAAAGGCTTCTAGATGCTCTTCTACAGTTATGTCCCCCTCACCTGTAAACCTGGGCAGCTGTTTGAGGTAACCATCTGTTGGGAGGGCATTGAGAGGCTGCGGTAGCACGAGGGGAGGATACCTATCGGCTATAATGGCCTCCATTCTAGTCATAGGGGGATTAGCACCAGCCATGGGAATATTAGGTGGGGGAGATCTTGGAGGAGAAGGAGTTCGCGAAGGGGCTGTGGGAAATGAGAGTGGGTTCAAGGAGAAGGATAACGAGCTCACGTCAGTAGGTGCTCTGCTTTGCACAGGAGTGGTTAAGCCAGGCGTAGGGAAATCTTCTGCGGTCCTGGGTCTTCACCGATAAACAGCTTCAAAGGAGAGGGGAGTGACAAGTATTTCTCCCTCTATTCCCAGACCAGGAGGGGAAAAATCAGCAGGAACACTCCCAAAATTCAGGAAACAGGAAACCTCTGAAGGAGGTCTATCAAGAAACTGAGGAGGAGAAAAAGGAGTTCTCACAGAAGGGGATGGCGTATTACATGTTTCAACAATGGGAACTTCTTTTGCAGAGCTCTTTCCCTTTCTACGCACCGCTTCTGAATAAGTTTCAGGTGTAGCTAGAGGCAGCTATGGATGAGACCGCGTGTTTCTGCCTCTGAAAGCCACGATTAAAACAGAGGTTTCTCTCCAGTGGAGTCGTCACAATGGAGTCACCAGGTGCACAGTAGCAATCTCGATAGTTCTGATATCTGATGCACCTTCAGAATCAGTTAATCATTGTCGTTCAATCCCGGGGAAAATATTCAACTTCGTCCCCGGCAACGGCACCAGAAATGTTAGCATCAGAAGTCACTCCTGGATTGCTTACAGGAGCAGAGCCCAACACCCATTAGTTTAATATCAAGATTTGTTTATAAAGGGTGATCAAATGGAGATAAAGACTCATGGAGATATCATTCTAACTCAGGGACTGGGTTTGGTATGTAAAGAACCAATGAGGTCTGGAATCCTAGCTTCAGCCAGTAGGTTGATTTAAAGGTGAACAGGTGGAAGAATTAGTGAGAAAGGTGAACAAACGACTTTGGGCAACAGGCTTTCGGTCCTTTGCAGAAGAAAAACTCTGAATGCAAGATCCGCTTGGTTCAGGGTCTCAAGGAACTGATAGGGGACTTGACTGGATCCTCCAATTCCAAATCACTCAGCGCTAGGGAAATCACAAGAACTGATTAGAGACAGTGCAACTATTACAGTGATCCATTACAACATCATCCTATAATAGTTATAGCTCGACTGGATCCTCCAATTTCGAGTTGCTCTAACACAGTGTAAACAAAGACATGAAAGAAACTAGCATTCATAAGGCAAGAAGTCTCAAAAGTTCACACATAACCAGAATAACAGTGCTTCATTAAAACTTTGCAACCGAGAGCTCTGCTCAACCATCGATCCCTTACAAAATACAACAACTGAGCCTATATACTCAGGAAAAATCGCCTCACAGAGGCATGCCCAGTCACCTAAGTCTTGGTATCATTTCACTTCAGTCAAACTCGTACTGATATCTTCTTTTAAGTGTCATCTTAACTGCGCATGGCTCCTGCGAGGAGGGTAGCTGAGCCATTAAGTGCTGAGCTAGCATGTGCAGACTTCTATGTTGAGTTGAAGACTTTAGCAGGGCGCCTTTGAGAAATTCGATACACATGACTTCTTTGGGAAAATGGCTTGCTAGATTCTCCATCCCCTCACTTAATGAATGAAACGAAGTTTCAACCACCCGTTCTTGTCATCATTTACTTCAGGCATGAAACAAGACCGAGTTCGGATTAAATGGCTCTTGGAGGTCACAGCAATTCCCTTTGTGAATCATGCATGGCGTCTTCGTCTCTTCCTGAACATATTTTTCCTTTACAAGCGACCATGGGCTGTGACCGCGCGCTTATCCCCAAAGCGCTTTCGGTGTTTGCGAACAGAAGGAGTTAATCCTTGCTTCTTTAAATCACGATGAGTGAAACGTCGAGACGGCTTTAATATAGCGCCATGCGCCCTCTAGATTTGACGGTCCCAACTTCACCCGACAATGCTGTGGGCCCAGGCTCTGGACGCCTTTGGCGCTTCGCGACTCACGGCGGGAAGGAGCTAGTACTTTTGTTCCAAAGTTACGATGGGCGAAAAGGCGAGGAGCCCCAATCGCGTGACAAGTATCTGCTTAAGATGGACGGCTTAGATCACTTTCGGCGATACTGTGGGCTCGGGTCCTCATGACCTCGCAACCTCACCAGTTGAACCATCGAGCTTTCACCCTCCTATTTCATGAGTCCCCGAGATGCGAGAATTCAATGGAATGATTACTTTATCTCCAGCGAACGTGTGTCCACCCGTCGACCACATTGTCCCACCTTATGTTCTGCCACATGTTCACATGAACCTTGGCACTTCGCAACTCGCAAATCCTAATTCCAATACCTCGGGACTTCTCGCAATGAGATCCCAAGGGCTTCTGCCACCTGTCCTCCAACGGTTGGAATCTCGCAACCTCGCAAACTCGCGATCCTCGCGGCCAATTACTTGGGTATTTTCTTACGAGACTCCGATGCACGATCCTGAACCAACAGCCCAGATCTGCTCTTCTGCTGATCTGACGGCCGACACCGTTCACCTTTTTTAACAACATCTGCGCTATTCTTGGCACGACTCGGCTCACTGCAATTACCCACCGACCGCTGATATGCTTCGCAAAAAGGACTTTGGATGCTGCCGACGACATTTTTCCCGCTCGCTTGACCTGCTACTTGGAAAAATAAGGATTTTCCTGTGATGGGCTTGATCATTTCGTGCAATTTGCAGATCTGAATTCTCTCGAGCCCACGACAAGAAATATCGCTAACCTTTGGCTCCATGGGGGATAGAGTCGTCCCTGTGATGCTCTAAGAACTCCTTCTGCAGTTCCAGTCACCTTTCTGTTGGGCTATGGAGTCACTTATTAGGCCGAAATCATACAAAAAGAAACTAAACAAAGAACTAAAAGGCAATATTTACAAACAGAGGAGCCGTCTGTGGCTCACAAAAAATATTTTTTCAAGAAGTGCCCATTTACTGGGCCACCAAAAACTTCTTTGCCTTCCAGATCCTGCAATTTGTAAGTATTGTTCGAGAACACCTCAAAGATCTTGAAAGGCCCAAACCAGAGGGCATCGAACTTACTATGTTTGCCCCTGTCTTGCCTAGGTGCATCCCATTTGAGCACCAGATCACCCTGATCGAATTCTTTCTTTCTGCTCTTCCTGTCAAAAGCCTGCTTAATCTTCTGTTGATGATGGTAGGCCCTGTTCATGACCTGCTCTCTAATCTGCTGCACTTCCACCATCTGATGAATCCTTCTGACCATATTGTCAGGCTCTCCTTCAAGGTCCTGGAGGAACTTTTCCAGAGATAAGGCGAGCTGAGTAGGGAAAACGGCCTTGGTTCTGTAAACAAGCTGGTAAGGGGAGATGCCCAGGGATCTTTTGGTTGTCACTCGGTTGACCCACAGAGCAAATTTGAGTCTCGAATCCCAGGCCCTTTTATTGTCTTCCAGTAGTTTCTTAATGAGCTTGATCAGGCTTTTATTGGAAGATTCCGCCAGTCCGTTTCCTTGAGGATAATAGGGGGTAGACTGAATTAGTGAAATCTCAAACTGTTCACAGAACTTGACCAGAGGCTCAGACCTGAAGGGGGCGGCGTTGTTAGTGACAATTCTGCTAGGGCAACCAAATCGGGCTATGATATCTTCCAGGAAACTGATAATCACTTTGTGGGAAGTGCTCCTGGTGGGGACAGCCTCTATCCATTTGGTGAAATAATCTGTCACAGTGAGGATCCATCTGTGCTGGCCACTTGAGGGAGGATGAATTTCTCCGATGAAGTCCAATCCCCACTGCTAGAAGCGTGCTGAGACTACTACAGGCTTTAATGACAGAGATTTGAGCTGTTGATTTCCCGAGAACTTTTGGCATTTGATGCAAGCTCTGATTTCTCTGGAGACATCTAGGAATAAATTGGGCCAGTAATACCCAGCTCGGAGGATCTTATGGGCTGTGGTCTTCCAGAAATGATGACCCCCACAAAGGCCACTGTGGAAATCAAATGTAACTTGCTGAGCTTCTTGTGGGTCTAGGAACCTTAAGAATACCCCTAGAGGATCTTTCCAGTACAAGGCCTAGTCAATGAGGCAATATCTGACCGCCTTGAGCTTTAAAGCTCTCGCCTTGCTTTTTTCCATCCCATCGGGAGGCCTCAATTTTTGCAGAAAATACAATATATCTTTGTACCAGAGGCATGCTGCTAATGATAAGGCACTTTGAGAATCCTTACTGGATTATTCGGCTTGCTCATTGTTGTAGTTAATCCCCAAGGCTTTGAAATTGGATTCGGCCAGTAACTTGGCTAAACCCTGCCCCTTTATCAACTTGGTGGGCTTGATCTCCAAATCAAACTCTAGGATCTTGGTGATCCACTTTCCTCTTCTTCCGTCCATGTCGAGTTGTATAAGAATGTCCTTCACAGAGGCCGAAGGAACATATGCAATGATCTTTGAGTGCAAGACATAGACTCTGAAAGCTTTGAGAGCTTTCACCAGAGCATAGGCCTGCTTTTCCATGGCCTCGTACCGAAGTTCTGCATCTCTCAATGCCTTGCTGTAGAAGGAAATAGGTTTCTCTCTTCCTTGCTCATTTTTCTGTAACAAGACTGATGCTAATGTATCACAGGAAGCAAAAGAAAAAATCATGAAATCTTTAGAATAATCGGGACTGATTAGCACGGGTGCCTCAGTCAATGCCTTCTTGATTTGGTCAAAAGATTCCCTGGGTTCAGTAGTCCATTTCACTTCATTTCCCTTCCTGAGCATGGTTGTGATGTGCTTTACCAACTCAGCGAAATTTGAGACGAATCTCCTCAGAAAATTTATCTTTCCCAGAAAGGCTTGGACTTCCTTCTTAGATCTGGGAAGTGACAGGGTCTGAAGTGCTTCTACCCTGCTAGGGTCAATCCTTACTCCCTCTGTTGATACTATATGGCCTAACAGATTCCCTTCCTTCATAGCGAACAAATATTTCTTGGGGTTTAAAGATAGGCCAAACCTTCGATACTTTAGGAAAACCCTCTTCAAGTGGCAGAAGTGCTCCTTGTCTGTCCTGGAGAAGACCGTGATGTCGTCTAGATAGATTACCACGAACTGATCCTTCTCCCCGACGAAGGCTATGTCCATGGCTCGCTGAAATGTTGCTCCTGCATTCATTATTCCGAAAGGCATTTTGGCATACATGAATGTGCCCCTAGGAGTGGTGAAGGTCGTTTTTTCCCTATCCTCAGGCATGACTGATATCTGATTGTAACCAGAGAAACCATCAATCATGGATATTCTAGATGCACCAGTGACCTTCTGCAATATGTCCTCCATGTTGGGTAGGGGATAATTGTCCTTCCTTGAGCTCCTGTTCAGGTTCCTTAAGTCAACACAGAGTCTGATTTCCCCGCTTTTCTTTCTCACTGGAACAAGATTGGCCACCCAATCGAAATATCTCAGGGGAACAATGATTTGGGCATCCAGCAATTTCTTCACTTCTTTCTCCATGACAGGTAGCAACATGGGGTTTATCTGTCTCAGCTTCTGCTTGAATGGCTTAGCCTCTTCCTTCAGTTGGATTTTGTGTTCAATGAATGATGTGTCATATGTCTTGAGGTCTTCGTAGGTCCATGCAAACACATCAGAAAAATCTCGGAGTAGCTTGGTATATTCAATCCTCTGCTCCTTGGTCAAATCCCTTGACAACTTGACAAACTTAGGCTCTTCTGGTGTGCCAATGTTACACTTCGCCGTGTCAACGTCATCGCCTGAAACTCTACCCCTTACTGCCACATCGTTCCCATCAAACAATCTCTCTAATGGGACCAATCCCCTTGGAATGTGATTGCTAGGCAACTGAATAATGTCATGCTTTGCTATTTTACTCATCAACTCACCTCCATCTGACCTTTCCTCAGAGACGGCATCTTGGTCAATATGCATTTCTGATAATTCTTCGATAGTCTCCAAGAATTTCTTGATCTCAAGATCATCCTCAAACACCTTCCAATGCTTGACATTGTCGGGTATGGAGGGCCTATATTTTACTTCTACATCATACCTAAGCTTGGGCGGCAGGGGTACCTTGAAAATGCTTGCTGATGTAGCCAGGGAATCTACTACTGTGTTATCTTCTCTTGGGATGAAAGAAATGTTAAATGCTGAGAAGAAGCTATCAATAAGGTCCCATACCTCATTTCTGTAACTCCTGAGTCAAGGATGCTTGGCCTGATAAGCGCTTCTGACCTGCTGGACTACCAACTCGGCATCTCCGAACACTGCTACCTCCTGAATTCCCATTTTCCTTGCGGCTCTTAATCCCAGGATAAGGGCTTCATACTCTGCCACATTGTTAGTGGTTTCGAACTCCAGCTTATATGACAGGGAGATGGTCTCCTGAGTGGGTGACACAAAAAACACCCCAGCACCAACGCCTTCTCGGGAACAGGCTCCATCAAAAAACATTTTCCAAATTAGGGTGACAGAGGGAGGAGATTCATGGAAAGCAGTGGGCTTCTTTCTAAGTTTCAGAGGAGGCTCAGGGGCATGGGTAAGCTGTAGTAGACTGGAGCCTAAATCAGTGTCCAAGGCAAAGATGGGATGATTGGTAGGGTCGGCTTTGTCACTGATTATGTAGGCTAGTTGGGCTTCCCTGTATAGTCTTCTATGCTCTCCTCCGAACACTGGGATAGTAGCATATGTGAGGTCCATTTGCAGGGTTCCTCCTAGTTTTTTTATCCAAGATCTTGACAATAGCATACCGAACTTTGGGGGGACATCATCTACCACGATATCCATGACCACACTTTTCATGGGCAGTTGAAACAGTGTCACAACCAGGTCTTTAATAACTCCAAGACACTGAACTCTCCTGGAGTCGAAAGAATAGAGATCATGATATGATCGAGTGACTTCTAATCCCAATTCTTCCATAACGGTTTTAGGCATGAGGTTGTGAGAAGCCCCTGAATCCATCAAGCAATTGTGCAACACTTTATCATGTATGTTCAGGGAGGTGTAGAAGGGAGGGGCTGAATCATCTATGTCTTCTACCATGGGACCTAGGACAACTGTGGGCTTTTCATCTTGGAGGTTTATGGAGTCTGCAGGAGGGGATGAGGCCTAAGACTGCAAAAGATCAGAGAAGCGTTTTTTAAATTCGTCATGTTTGATTAGCTCGGTGAGGGGTACAGGGATTCTGATCTTTTGAATCTCATGCTCGAAATTAAAAAAAGTTGTAATCTTTGGAATTTCTCTCATTTTGGGGACATAATTGTGGACAATGGGAGAAAGAAGTGGAGCCTTCTTACCTCTGTGACTGTCTACTACTTCTTTGGCAGGCTTCTCCATTCTAGTAGACTTCTCAGGAATATCAGGAGCTGCCATCTTCTTATCGGACCTCAGATTGTACCTGCCTCGGCCACCGCTAGCCTTGTCTCCCTTGCTCAATTCGTTTAGCTGACTATCCATGAGAGACTCCTCGTAAGTTGTTTGAGTGAGATGAGGAAAAGAAGGAGTGTCCTCTAAGCAGTGGATTTCAGGGTCGAGCTCATATGTTTCTCTTTCTTCCTCATCGGCCACCAAGTTGTTCTGAAAAGGATCCTGAATCCTCTGGTCTTCTCTGTCTTTGTCTCTTTGTTCCCTCGGGAAGGCCCGTGGCCCATGGTTATCAGATCGTCTGAAACCTCTATTATCAGCGTTCTGAGAATTTTTGTATATGGGTTTCCCCTCTAACTCCAACCTTTCTATCTTGGCAGCAAGCGATTTTAGCGTTCTAGCTGTCTCATCTGCCTGAAGGGGTAGGGGAGAAGAACTGGATGAGGCAGCTTCAGGCCTCTGCCTGGATATGTTCCTACCAGCAACATGCCTGAGTCGGTTAACAGCCAATATATTAGACTCTACTTCCACGGCTGCATCCTGCATCTGAGCCAGATTAGTGGCTCTCCTTTCCCTCAACAAGAGGCAGAAATCGGGATCAAAGGTGCTAGCATAAGTAATCTTTGCAGAGGCTTCAGAGGGTTTTATCTCAGCAGGGATTTTGTTGTACATTTTATTGAATCTCTTGGAGAAATCGGAGACGGACTCTCCTTCTTTTCTCTTCAAAGACCCAAACTCTGTCATGTAATACATGAAGTCTTTCCTATCTCCCCACTGTCTTAAAAAGGCATTATCTAAAGCTTCGATCCCATCAATAGATCCAGGAGGTAGGGCCTTAAACCATTTTCTAGCCTCTTCTTGGAGGCTATGGATGAAAATCCTCATCCATACGTCTGCGTGCATGATGTTATTATCATCTGTGAAACTGTAAAAGGCTTCTAGATGCTCTTCTGCAGTTATGTCCCCCTCACCTATAAACCTGGGCAGCTGTTTGAGGTAACCATCTACTGGGAGGGCATTGAGAGGCTGCTGTAGCACGAGGGGAGCATACCTAGCGGCTATAATGGCCTCCATTCTGGTCATAGGGGGATTAGCACCAGCCATGGGAATATTAGGTGGGGGAGATCTTGGAGGAGAAGGAGTTCGCGAAGGGGCTGCGGGAAATGAGAGTGGGTTCAAGGAGAAGGCTAACGAGCTCACGTCAGCAGGTGCTCCGCTTTGCACAGGAGTGGTTAAGCCAGGAGTAGGGAAATCTTCTGTAGTCCTGGGTCTTCGCCGATAAACAGCTTCAAAGGAGAGGGGAGTGACAAGGATTTCTCCCTCTAGGCCCAGACCAGGAGGGGAAAACTCAGCAGGAACACTCCCAAAATTCAGGATACGGGAAACCTCTGAAGGAGGTCTATCAAGAAACTGAGGAGGAGAAAAAGGAGTTCTCACAGAAGGGGATGGCCTATTACCTGTTTCAGCGATGGGAACTTCTTTTGCAGAGCTCTTTCCCTTTCTACGCACCGCTTCTGAATCAGTTTCAGGTGTAGCTAGAGGCAGCTATGGATGAGACCGCGTGTGTATGCCGCTGAAAGCCATGATTAAAACAGCAGGTTCTCCCCAGTGGAATCGTTACAATGGAGTCACCAAGTGCACAGTAGCAATCTCGATAGTTCTAATATTTGATGCACCTTCAGAATCAGTTAATCGTTGTCATTCAATCCCGGGAAAATATTCAACTTCGTCCTCGGCAACGGCGCCAGAAATGTTAGCGTCGGAAGTCACTCCTGGATTGCTTGCAGGAGCAGAGCCCAACACCCATCAGTTTAATGTCACGATTTGTTTATAAAGGGTGATCAAATGGAGATAAAGACTCGCGGAGATATCATTCTAACTTAGGGATTGGGTTTGGTATGTAAAGAACCAATGAGGTCTGGAATCCTAACTTCAGCCAGTAGGTTGATTTAAAGGTGAACAGGTGGAAGACTTAGTGAGAAAGGTGAACAAACAACTTTGGGCAATAGGCTTTCGGTCCTTTGCAGAAGAAAAACTCTGAATGCAAGATCCGCTTGGTTCAGGGTCTCAAGGAACTGATAGGGGACTTGACTGGATCCTCCAATTCCAAATCACTCAGCGCTAGGGAAATCACAAGAACTTATTAGAGACAGTGCAACTATTACAGTGATCCATTACAACATCATCCTATAATAGTTACAGCTCGACTGGATCCTCCAATTCCGAGTTGCTCTAACACAGTGTAAACAAAGACATGAAAGAAACTGGCATTCATAAGGCAAGAAGTCTCAAAAGTTCACACATAACTAGAATAACAGTGCTTCATTAAAACTTTACAACCAGGAGCTCTACTCAACCATCGATCCCTTACAAAATACAACAACTGAGCCTATATACTCAGGAAAAATCGCCTCACAGAGGCGTGCCCAGTCACCTAAGGCTTGGTGTCATTTCACTTCAGTCAAACTCGTACTGATATCTTCTTTTAAGCGCCATCTTAACTGCGCATGGCTCCTGCGAGGAGGGTAGCTGAGCCATTAAGTGTTGAGCTAGCATGCGCAGACTTCTCTGTTGAGTTGAAGACTTTAGCAGGGCACCTTTGAGAAATTCGATACACAGGACTTCTTTGGGCAGACGGCTTGCCAGACTCTCCATCCCCTCACTTAATGAATGAAACGAAGTTTCAACCACCCGTTCTTGTCATCATTTACTTCAGGCGGGAAACAAGACCGAGGTCGGATTAAATGGCTCTTGGAGGTCGCGGCAATTCCCTTTGTGAATCATGCATGGTGTCTTCGGCTCTTCCTGAACAACTTTTTCCTTTACAAGCGACCATGGGCTGTGACCGCGCGCTTATCCCCAAAGCGCTTTCGGCGTTCGTGAACAGAAGGAGTTAATCCTTGCTTCTTGAAATCGCGATGAGCGAAACGACAAGACGGCTTTAATCTGGCACCACGCGCCCTCTGGATCTGACGGTCCCAACTTCACCCGACAATGCTGTGGGCCCAGGCTCTGGACGCCTTCGGCGCTTCGCGACTCGCGGCGGGAAGGAGCTAGTACTTTTGTTTCAAAGTTACGATGGGAGAAAAGGTGAGGAGCCCCAATCCCGCGACAAGTATACACTTCATATGGATGGCTGAGATCACTTTCGGCGATACTGTGGGCCCGGGTCCTTCCGACCTCGCAACCTCGCCAGTTGAACCATCAAGCTTTCACCCTCCTATTTCGCGAGTCCCCGAGATGCGAGAATTAAACGGAATGCTGACTTTATCTCCAACGAACGTGTGTCCACCCGTCGACCACGTGGTCCCACCTTATGTTCAGCCACATGTTCACATGAACCTCGGCACTTCGCAACTCGCGAATCCTAATGCCAATACCTCGGGACTTCTCGCAACGAGATCCTGAGGGCTTCTGCCACCTATCCTCCAACGGTCGGAATCTCGCAACCTCGCAAACTCGCGATCCTCGCGGCCAATTACTTGGGTATTTTCTTATGAGACTCCGATGCACGATCCCGAACCAACAGTCCAGATCTTCTCTTCTGCTGATCCGACGACCGACACCGTTCACCTTTTTTAACAACATCTGCGCTATTCTTGGCATGACTCGGCTCACTGCAATTACCCACCGACCACTGATCTGCTTCACAAAAGGGACTTTGGATGCTGCCGACGACATTTTTCCCGCTCGCTTGACCTGCTACTTGGAAAAATAAGGATTTTCCTATGATGCGCTTGATCATTTCATGCAATTTGTAGATCTGAATGATCTCGAGCCCACGACAAGAAATATCGCTAACAATACATTCCAATTTAAGTGCACAAGGAATAAGAAGTACTTATCAATTACAGGCTACAGCCAACCAACTGACTATGGGTGTTCACCTTTCCACCCAACCACAGGCTCAGAGGCATTCACTCTTAGCACTCTAGCCAACCCTGTGACAAGCCATGATATCACCAGGGAAATTTATGTCATTTCTCATAGATCCTCTCTTTGTCACAACAAACCTGCGAGGTTTATCAGATGCTTCCTCAACATCAAGCTCGTGTCCTTTCTCTTTTCTTCCTCATATATGGGTTGCATGTTCCCCTCTGTGCATGCGCTCTTGTCTAGTGTCACTCCTGCTCTCTGCAGAGCCTCACGTGCCTCCCCCTCCTGCATGTCTTCTCCTTGTCTTTATTTTTTGTATATATTTTCCTTGGATGGTTCTCAACCTATCCTGTTTCTTCGGTCAGAAGGAAACTCGGGTCAGCCTGGTCTGCCAGACCCTGCGGTACTTCGAGCTGAAATTCTTCAGTCAGACCTTGCTTCCATTCATGGGGTGGTTGATGGTTCAACCATTGGTCCTTTCTTCATTAACTGATTCCTATCCTTGGGAATCAGAGGAGGTTTATTATCCTCATCAAAGGGAAATTTGGGGTCATTTGACATAATGAACTCTTTCCATGGTTTTCCCATTTCTTTCCTCTAGTGATATTGTGGATAGCACATCAAGGCTTCACCCCCACGTTCAATTGTTGGCAATCTAAACAAAATACATTTACATTGTTCACATGCCATAGCATGGTAATCCTAATTAATGATTAATTACAAGTTGGGGGGAACATGGGTATTACAACATCCCTTTGTTTCCCTTGTTGTGAGCAACCAAGATGAGTCACCTTTATGTCCCATGGAGTCTATTTACTTCCACTTTAAGTCATGTTACAATTTTCTCCTACCTCAGTGAGTCGTACCCATCTCTCGTTGTCGAGATTTGACCTCCAATTTTCGTCATGGTTTACTGATATGTCCTTGAAAATCCTTATGCCTAGTAATCAACCATTCCCTGTGGAATGTTTTCAGTCACTTCTAGGTTAGCCTTGTGATTATGGTTTGAATAAGCAAAGTCTTGAGTTCACCTCTCATTTCCTTCTCGTCTCCCTTTGGTGTTGGTATCTATCAATCACACTTTACTTTCTACCTTGTGTTGGTTTCAAGGACTCCTCATTTCCTTGATTCTAGTGGGCCTTCTCCTATCAGCTTCACCACCTATATTCTAGGGGTCTAGCTTAGAGGACTCTATACCTTGGACTCATCTTTCTCATTGGTGGGTGCCTTAGACCAAGTAGGGAGAGACCCCATTGCTCTTTGACTTAGTTGTTTCTCATGTGCTTGTCTCCAGCTCATTATCACATGATTGAGAATCATACACTTGATGGTTTAGTGATTCAATTGATTGTACCATTTTCCCAGACATGTGAGTTGCATTAGTCCTCAAGAGGGGGTTTCCCTTAAGGTATCCCCCCACATGTTTTTACATCAGTAATTCATTCTAGAGATACAACTCCACCTATTGTACTTTGGATGTCGATACTAAGGAACCCCTTTTCATTCTTGGGCATTGATAGATGTCCCCCCTATCAACATCAACACCTTTATCCTAGGGGTTAGTCCTATGTACTCTGGATCCCCATTCACCTCCTTGATGGGTTACCATGGACCAAGTTGAGAGAGACCTCTTCACTCCAAAAATCGATAGGATCTCACATGCTCGGCTCTATCTCATCATCACACCATTGAGATTCGTACATATATCCATGATCCATCCTTAGATGCAATTTCGTAGATTTTATTGACTTGGTTCCACCATTCTCAGAGCCCTTAGTTTGAGATTCCCTTTAGTTATCCCATTTTAGATATTTGGAGCCCCACTTCTATTTAGCAAGGCTTCTCATGTTGTTTCCTTCCCCCCTCCCCAAGGAGAGGGCATTAGTTCCTATGTACCCATATCAATTACAGTTATGATGTAGACCTGGCCCCTTGATCTAGGCATATGTACATGGGACAATTTTTATCATTGTATTGTACTTTATCCCTTATTTTCCAACATCATATTGTATTTGAGACCTCATTTTGTCTCACTAGTTCGACCCCTCTATGTTGGGTGCACCATTGTATTTATTATCATGAGTTATCTCGATGAGTACGGGTATGCCTTCCTTATCCCTATTGAGATCATATACATTCACCACCTTGTGTCTTTCTTGTTGATAGGTGGTACTCCTCAACCTCTTTTGCGGGTGATTCTTCTTCCCAAGGCACTTCTCTCCCTTTGTGGTCCTTTCAGGAAAATTGTAATGTATTTTAGTCATACAATGTTCTCATAACCTCATACATTAGGGGGTATTTGTTATCACTAAAAAGTTGTTCACCTAGACCAAATTACCTAGGTTTACTTAAATACACCACATATAATATGAGTCCCACCCATTTTACCCTTTTCACATTATTTTACACCATTATGACCTAAGAAAACACTTTTCCAAAAGTAGTAAAACTCCATTTTTTTGGACCATTTCCTCTTGGATTTATCCAAAAAAGAAAAATAAATAAAATAAAATAAAGCGGTTATGCAAAAACCCTAAAAATAATTGTTAAATTAGATAGGGTCAAATAATATTTTTTTATTATGACCATATCACTATTTTTCTTATAAAAATCAAGAGGTTTACACCATTGTGACTTAAGAAAACACTTTTCCTAAAGTCATAAAACCTTTTTTTGACCATGTTAAATTTAACATGGTCAAACAATCGTTTTTTATTATGACAATGTCAAGAGGTTAATCACTATGCTGCTTATAAAAATCAAGAGGCCACTCCATTACCATATCCATTCATCCAAAAGCAAACACCCATGTTGCTTGATGAGATTTGTTTGCAACAACTATAATCACTCACAGACATAAGAAGAGGAGATTAGCTACACACACTCGAGAAGCAAAAAGAACCCTCCCAAGGAAGAAGTTGAGGAGTCACTTTCTCCAAGAGTTTTCTCCACATATGATGTTGTAACATTTGCTTTCCATTGAGTATAGAGATCATTCATATTCTTTAGAGAGCTTTCTCTAGAGGTGATAGATATTGTAACATTTGCTTTCCATTGAGTATAGAGACCATTCATATTCTTTAGATCTATCTATTCTATTTGCAGCTATGATTTCTTTTATTTCATTTATAGAGGGAAAAATTTCGCCATGGGTTAATTTTCCATGATTTTTCCCAAAAAAAGATTCGTCATTCTAAAAATTATTCGCCCAAATTCTATAGGACAAAATTATTTTACCTTAAAAATCGCTAAAATTTTATAAAAACTATATAAAATCCTTAGAAATTTGAATTAACAAAAATACCGCCAAATATTTATAGTTGACATAAAAAGGACCAATAAGATTCGCCAAGGTTTCTACATTTCAAAATAAATTTCCATTCTTAAAATTATCCCTGCATTTATATTCTATGATATATTAGGGTTTAAAGGAGTGTGGATCTATTTATAAAGTTGGTTTTATATGCTTTATATCAATTTTGTTTGTTATTAGCACAACCACTAGATCTAGAGATTTTGCTAACCCTTATTTATTTATTTTCTAAATGGTGTAAGCTCTAGAGTGAAAGATATAAGGTAGAGTTAGGGTTTCTAGCTCTCTATTTAATTATTTTGTTTGTTATCTAGCTACAACCACTAGATCTAAGACTTTGCTAACCCTTGTTGTAGACTTTTAGCAACACTTATATTGAATAGAGAGCAGCATAACCCTTATAGGCCTACCTCTATAGGCTCTCATAGAAGGTTCTGTATGAGGCACCACTAAGCTAGTAGATAGGTATGCAAGTGACGTAAATGTAAGAGGAGTTGGCCAAAATCCCCACCACATAATGAAAATCATTTCCCAATTGTTTCCTTGGCCATTCCTTACATTGATGGGTAAAACCTTGTGCAGTAAGTTAATACAAATTGTTTGTGAAGGTTGCTTTTAGGATTTGTTTTTTTATATTAAGAATTTGTACAAACTATTAACATTAATAGCATAAGGTATGAGCCATTTTGAGGCCCTTGCATCACTAGTTGGAAAGGCCACAAACTAAGGATAAATTTACCTAAATGTAAAGAGGATCTCAAGCATGTGAAGTTAAATTGGAATTAACGTAAATTTAGTAGACTAAGGATTCAAGCATGTGAAGTTAACTTGAAATCAATGTAAATTAAGTAGACTAAACTCAAATAGAGATATTGTATTTACCTAAATGCAAAGAGGATCTCAAGCATGTGAAGTTAAGTTGGAATTAAAGTGAATTAAGTAAACTAAGCTCAAATAGAGATATTGAGATATTGTCAGTGTTAGGAGCCTCACTACCCTTCCAAACATATTTCTTCAATTGTTTAATTTAAAAATTGACACTTAAAATTGATTGCAAATTGAATTATCATCAATTATTTTATGAAGCATATGAAAGGTGAATGAATTTAATGATTAACACTAATCTCGAATGTGAAAGTGTTGAAATGTGATCGTTGAACAAAAGAGTTTAAGGACCATAGGGTAGGTTAAATTGGAATTGAGAAATTCTTGAGTATGTTAAATTGGAGTTGAGTAATTCTTATGGGATAGTTCAAATTATTGATGACAATTGTGTTAGATTTGATATTTTGTCCAAAACTATTTGATATTTTGTCCAAACCTAGATAGTTTTAGYACGAGAGATAAAAACACTTATGGCAAACAATACATGTGATAAGAGAAAATAACTTAGAACATATATGAAGCATACATGTGATAAGAGAAAATATTTAAATAAAAAATGTAATTCTTATGGGATAGTTCAAATTATTGATGACAATTGTGTTAGATTTGATATTTTGTCCAAAACTATTTGATATTTTGTCCAAACCTAGATAGTTTTAGCACGAGAGATAAAAAAACTTATGGCAAACAATACATGTGATAAGAAAAAATAACTTAGAACATATATGAAGCATACATGTGATAAGAGAAAATATTTAAATAAAAAATGTAGATTTCCCAAAAACAAAGTTTATGTTCGTTGGGATCTATTTATGGAGTGTAATATAAAAGTGCAGAACGTGTTTCTGATTGTGATTGCACTGTTCCTGGCTGGATAATTATAATCTAACTGAATCCAGCCTGAGTTAGGAATAGGGACTTGTGCCCAGTGCAATCTAGCAAGCGCTGAAGCTCACACCCTTCAAGTGTCATCTGAAATGTGGGCTGTGCTCTGTGAGACCTTAGCTATAGCTGGAAGCCTGCTGCGTAGTATTTAATGTTGTTGTGGTTGGTGTATATATTATTGGATTACTTTAATATATATGTTGGAAGATATTCAATGATGTATATATCACTTGTCGTAGTATTGAATGCTGCGTAGTATTGAATGCTGTGCAATAGACTGGTTATTGTTTACTATAACTGAACGTTTAAATGAAAGTTGATTCAATTGAATAAACATTATTTAGAGGTAAATCAGCATCTAGCCCAGATCGGAAGCTAGTAGTTTATGATCTATTGAATAGGTTAATTCAAGAGCAATCTTCTTTTATGAGTTCTGCTTTTCAGGGAAAAAATGGGTTCGAATCCTGTCAGATTTTCAGGGGTAGTTTGAGTTTTGCATAGATCAAAGTATACATTTCAAAACTTTATCCAGAGGTTGTGTTCCATTTTAAACCAACCCAAATGCTTAGAAAATTGATCAGAATTCTGATTTGACCAAAAATTTAAAAATAAACTGCCCAAAAAACATACTGAAAACATAACCCAAAAGACAAGATTGCTCCGGACTTAGCCCACTCCTAAGGTCTATTACTTTCATGGATATAATAGATAAACCAGTGAACCATCGTCCTGACCGTCGTATCAATAAAGACGCATGCTGCAGGGGTCCGAGGGGAGAAGTTGCGTATGACAGAGATTGACGTCGATGGGATTAAGTTCAGTGAATGCTTTTGTAGTTGGAGATTTTGTCCGTTTTGCACGCGGCAGAGCAGGTGTGGAAAGGGAAAAGTTTATACGTATCAAGCCTTCAACCAGTAATAGAACAGGTACAATGGAGCGAACAACATAGTCGTGAGCCCCCCCACACACAGATAAGTCTTCATCGACTCTTCACGCGCTTGAAAGGTGAAGGGTTCTGCTTGTCTTTAGTGGTGTATAGCTTGTCTTTTGCCTCTACCTCTTAATCAACAAGTCCCCACCCAATTGCTCTTGACACATTTTGATTGACAGAGACGGGTTCATCGCCTTTGTTCGCGGTTCGTATCATCATTGCCAATATAGTCCTCTGAGCCCTTAGATAGTATTCCACTTATTTCAAATTTTTTGAGCAATATTCAACTTGCTAAGTAGTATTGAAAACAATTCAGATAGGAGGGTTTATAATGTTGCTTAGCAAGTTGGATATTGGCCCCCCTCAAATTCACTCTCTCTGTAAAATGAAAATTTCTCTTATTATTCTCTCCACCCTCACCCTCATTACCCCCACCAGCACCTCACCCTCATTACCCCCACCAGCACCCCACCCTCACCCTCATATAACCCCCATCGGCACCCCCACCCTCATACTATATGAGAGTATAGTATGAGGGTGAGGGTGGGGGTGCAGGTGAGTAATAATAAGATAAAAACATAAGGATAGAAGTGGGGGGAATAATAAGAATATGTTTTTCTCTTATTTTTCCCCCCAATATGAAGATGGGGATGGCTGAATAATAAGAGTGGCTGGAATAATAAGAATATGTTTTTCTCTTATTATTCTCCCCACCCTCACCCTCGTATATGAGGGTGGTGTGTGGGTGAGGGGAATAATAAGAGAAAAACATAACCCTCATATATAAGGGTGGGGTGGGGTGCTATGAGGGTGGAGGAGAATAATAAGAGAAAAATGTTTTTTTTTTTATTATTCCCCAAAAACATATTATGTTTTTATCTTATATATTTTTCTATTATTATTCCCCCAACCTTCGAGGGAATAATAAGAGAAAAACATATTATGTTTTTGGAGGTGGACAGAGTAATAAGAGAAAAATATTATGTTTTATGTTTTTCTCTTATTATTCCCCTGGGGGAATAAAAATAGAAAAATATATTTTTCTATTTTTAAATATTTTTCTATTTTTATTCCCTTATTATGTTTTTCTCTTATTATTCCCTGCACCCCCACCCTCACCCTCATATTATGTTTTTCTCTAATTATTCCTCCTACCCCGAGTCTCACCCTCATATATGAGGGTTTTTCTCTTATTATTCCACCCACCACCCCCATCCTCATATATGTTTTTCTCTTATTATTTCCCTACCCCCACCCTATTTTCTCTTATTATTTCCCTACCCCCACCCTATTTTCTCTTATTATTCTCTCCACCCCCATCCTCACCCTCATCCTCATATTATGTTTTTCTCTTATTACTGTCCCCACCCTCACCCTCATATTATGTTTATGTTTTTCTCTTATTATTCCCCATACCCCTACCCTCACCCTCATATTATGTTTTTCTCTTATTATTCCCCTACCCCCACCCTCACCCTCATATATGAAGGTTTTTCTCTTAGTATTCCCTCCACCCTCACCCTCACCCTCACCCTCATATATGTTTTTCTTTTATTATTTCCCCCACGGGCACCCTCATATATGACTGTAAAACTAAAATTTATTCAAGGTTAAATATTTTGAGTATTTCCCTTTTAGTTTTATTCAAATTTATAAAATGTCATTTTTTGGGGTTATAGGTAAAGTTATTGAAATGTAAAATCTACTTAATGAAATTAACGTAAAATGTACAATTTAAGATATTAAAATTCACATCCCATTAATTTTGGATTTACAATGTCATGAGAGAGCAAGGTTGCAAATATTTCTTCATTGTTTTTTAATTTAATTTTTTTTACATGAGAGACTTATCCCTTTTTGTACATGAAAAATCCAAAGCTAAGATGGATTTACATGAACTTTATATATATATATGTATGTATGTATGTATCCTACCTAGTGATATCTATTAGACAATTAGTGACTCTTCACACAATTCAAAGGTAAAACATGTATTTAGTGAAGAGTTAGTCAAATTGAGAAGGTCCCATAATTAATTGTTGAAATGAGGGTTTGTATTATTTAAATTGCAATTTTGAGCATTTCTAGAGATTTAGAGCTCAAAATAGTCTAAAATTGCAATTTTGAATTGTTAAAATTACACTTTTGCATAAATTTACTAAAAAAATGACATCTTAAGAAAATTATATAATAATAAAGGGTGTGTGTCACATCACACTACTATATAAGTTAATCTAAAATTACAAAATAAGAGTTAAAAATAATAATGAGATATAATAACAAGAGTTGCATGGCAGTGTAGTCCCTACCAGTGAGAAACAATGAGTTTGAAATTCGAATCTATACATGTGTTTATGATATACTACTAACTTGAGATAAAAAATTATACATATTCTCGAGCCCTTAAACATTGTACTAAGGTCAAAAAGATGGGATTCTAATCACCTTGGTTTTGATAAATCCATGTGATTGCGAACATATGGAAGCTTGTAATTGGACAAATCCATGTGGTAGTAGGCCATGTGTACCACCTTATTTATTAGAGATATTTTCTTAGGGGTAAATTTCCAATTAAGTCAGGTTTTATTCAACCTTCTTACATTTGGAAATACTAGTAATACATCACTTACTAGAAATTAAAGACCGAATTAAATGCTCGTCGACACCTCTGTAATAAGGGGTTCAAGTTCTTCACCAATCATAATTTTAAAAAATGGTTTAATTTAAAAAATAAAATAAAATAATTCAATATAACAATGTTATACTTTGGAAAATTGTTTAAATTTATAGTCAAACTGCTTAGTCAATGGAATTAATGTCAAATCTATAGCAAACTCATTGTTATTGTTATAGTAGACTACAAATATTTTTTTATAAAGATGAAAATTCATTTAAAACGAACATATTTACTGTGGATGGTGAATGTTAAGATATATAGATTTTTTCATTTTTATAATAAACATATAAAATTTTTAATTTGGTAATTAACAATCAAACAACTAAATTATAATTAACAATAGAATAACTTGATTAAAGTTAACAATGAACAACTTAATTATTGAACAGCAAAAATTTTAAAAAATATACATTATGCATAATCTGCACCGTCTGATCTTAAATCCTCATCTTATTTCCAAAATGGGAATACTTATCAATATAATAAAATATTGATCCTTGCATCCACGTTGGTTGTAAGGTCCACTTATAAACGAATGAATCACTGCCACGAGTGATCTTATTTGAATTGGTCATGTTCTCATCTTTACTTTCCATGGACAGTTGAAAAGCTAACAAGGGACTCGAACATTAAAAAATTACTGAATTCTCGTTTTCTTTAAATGGATTTCTGAGTTCAAATCCCGAACTCATCTATATGAGAATCGAATCTAAGGGTTTTGACATTCAGCCTCCTACTCTTAGGGCTCGCACAGTGCTAGGTATTTTTGAGCTGAGGGGTCGAGAATCGATCCTGGAACCTTTGAGCGGCAAATCGTCGGTGCTGACCCGAGCTACTACAGGGGAGCCAGAGCCGGAGCGGTCGAGTTTTGCAGTAGAGTTGGAGCCGAAGCTGGAGCGGTCGAGTTTTGCGGTAGAATTGAAGAAGGGTGAATGATAATATTAAATTTAAGCTTGGAAATTAAAGACCGAATTAAATGTTAGCAGACACCTCTACAATATTGGGTTCAAGTTCTTCACCAATCATAATTTTAAAAAATGGTTTAATTTAAAAATAAAATAAAATAAATTTAATATAACAAAGTTATACTTTGGAAAATTGTTTAAATTTATAGTCAAATTGTTTAGTCAATGAAATTAATGTCAAATCAATAACAAACTCATTGCTATAGTCATGCTTTAGCAGGGACTAATAAAGGGTGTGTGTCACATCACACTACTATATATACACTAATCTAAAATTACAAAATAAGAGTTAAAATTAATAATGAGAAGTTTAGATTATTGTACATAGACAATAAATGATAATGAATATCATAAAATAAAGAAGGGTTGTATGACAACGCAGTCCCTGCAGAGTTAGTTGGGAAATACATGTTGAACAATGAAACTTTTTTTTCCAAGAGAAAATTGCTCAAATTTATATATGGTATAAATTTCTTTACAAAGCAAACTGCCAGCAGTACCGAAACATGGACAGCGCACCAACAGAGAGGGTCCTAAACAAACAAAAAACTGCCAAGGTGGAACAGCCCAAAAGAAGAGGAACAAGCGAGTAAGGCGCCCAAATAACCATCCAACAGTGAAAAGGGAACAACCCACATCATTCAAAGACATTTATAGAGGAGATAGGGCTCACTATCCCTCTATCCCTATGGAAAACCGAGAGTCTACCAACCGCTTCATTTAAATCCCTCTTCGAGAGGGCGTCCGCCTCTCTATTGTGAGATCTGGGGATGTGGTGAAAGTTGACGTCGGTGAAGGATTTAGACAGCTCCATTGTTTTATCCTTCCAGCTATCATTGTGGACAGTTTGGAGCTTGGACTTTTGAGAAATCCAATCAATGATAACTCGCGAGTCACCAAGGACGTGAAGGTGACTGATAGACCAGCAGGAAGCAAGATAGAAACTTAATATAACTAAATACACAAGTAATGAATATTTTTTGTCAAAAGATAATAATTGAGGATTGTTTGTTATTCAAAATGTATAATGAACTGTTGAATGGAACTATAATATTCATAAATATAATATAAATATAATAAATATATTATAAATATAATAATAAATAATATATTAGATAATAAATATAATTTAAATACAATCATGCATAATAATAAATACATAGTATAACTTTTTATATTTAGATGTGGTGATTGGTGAAATTCATTGATTATGTAATTAATTCTACATATTGAAAGACTTGAAGGGAGCAATAACACTTCAATTCTATCAACCAATTAGAAATGAGAAACACAAATATTTTTATTATATCCAAAATTATATATTTGTTTTCCTATGTTAAATATTACATTGCATACACAAATTTATGGTAAAAGACAAATTAATGTCACATCAAAAGCAAACTCATTGCTATAGTCCCATGGCAGGGACTAATAATTACTATTAATATATAATATAAAAATAGAATAAGTCAATTGTGTTTAACCCGGGTGGTTTGTGGTCAGGGGTGTTTTTTCCCCTGCCCCCACCCAAGTTCAATTCCCGCAAGTGACATGATGAGCTCTTAAATGAGCAAGTTATTCCCTAGACTCTATTCCAAAGTAAAAAATAGAAAAATAGAAAAAATATTATATCATTGATTTATATAATAATAATTATGTCGAAAGCATAGAGATTTTTCCTAACAACACCCCAAAACGTGTCAACCAATACCACATGCCACTTCATGTCAAAATTTTTATTTACGTAAAAAAATCTAGCATGGCATATCTACTACCTCAAATGGCATATCTCTGCCCCCTAATGGTAAGCACTTCATATGGATTGTGTTATGAGATATAACAATTCATGGATTTGGTTATAGTTTCTAAGAATGCATTAGTGTTTGAATTGGGTTTATGAGATATATGTAAGTGGGTTGAAAGAATTCATCAGTATTTGAATTGGTTTTATGGTATTTTTGTCATTCTTGGAGGAGATTAAATTAATTCACCGGTGTTTGAATTGGGTCTAGGGGGGTTTTGTAATTTTCGAAGGGAATGGAAAGAATTTTTCAGTGTTTAAATTGGGTTTTGGGGACTTTTGTAATCCTCTAAGGGGATTGAAAGAATTCTTCAATGTTTGAATTGGGTTTATTGGATTCATGTAGTCTTTGAAGTGGATTGGAAAATTCAACCGATAATTAAATTTGGTCTGAAAGTTTAATTCATATTTGAATTGAGCTTGTGATAGTGAAGTCATATGTGAATTGGGTTTGTGGGATTGTAGTCATATTTAATTCAAGTTTCTCATGAAAGGTTAATCATCTGAAACTTTACTCTGACGAGGATGGACATGACCAAGCAAACTTATTTCAACTTACCTTACAAAGCCAAGCCTCCTTCTTGTTGTTATTCATTTTGTTTCTTTTATTCTATGTAGGTTTTGTTTTGTATGTCCAAGGGGTTTTATCCAAAGATAGAAAGACGGGGAAGAATATCATCTTGGATTCAGGGTTTTCGTTGTTGAAGAAGAACTTCTCCACAATTTCATGGTTTGTACCTGTGAAACTCTACGATATTCTCTGTTTACACCAGTTTTTCCAGGCATGCATGACACGATATATCCACTCAATGCTCGAACATAGGAGGCATCAAATATACTTTCCACGTGATTCTAGCGGGGAGATAGTGATGTTGGATGAGTGCAGGTATTTTCTCCTTATGGAGATACTTGAGTAGTGGTCAGTTGTGATGGTGGAGGCAGAAATGCATGTTTTCTTATCTTGACGATATTTTCATTAATTGCAGAAACAATCTAACATGGCATATATACCACCTCCAATGGCATATCTCTGCCCCTTAACGGTAAGCACATCATTTGAACTGTGTTATGAAATATAACAAATCATGGGTTTGGTTATAGTTTCTGAGAATTCATCGGTGTTTGAATTATGTTTATGGGGTTTTTGCAGTCCTTGAAGTGGGTTGAAAGAATTCATCAGTGTTTGAACTGGGCTTATGAGATTTATGTAATCCTTGAAGTGGGTTGAAAGAGTTCATGAGTATTTGAATTGGTTTTATGGTATTTTTTCCATCCTTGAAGGAGATTAAATTAATTCACCAGTGTTTGAATTGGGTTTAGGAGATTTATGTAATCCTCGAATGGGATTGAAAGAATTCTTCAATGTTTGAATTGGGTTTTGGGGATTTACGTAATCCTCGAAGGGGATTGAAAGAATTCTTCAATGTTTGAATTGGGTTTATTGGATCCCTATAGTCCTTGAAGTGGATTGAAAAATTCAATTGATAATTGAATTTGGTCTTAAGTTTTAATTCATATCTGAATTGGGCGTGTGATAGTGCAACCATATGTGAATTAGGTTTGTGGGATTGTAGTCATATTTGATTTAGGTTTCTCACATTTGTTCATATTTGATTTAGGTTTGTGAAAGATAATCCATATTGGAATTAAGTTTTTGAGATTCTCTAAGTTTTGAACTTGGCTATTTAGTTTTTATCCATCTTGGGTATCTTCTATTAATTGGGATGGTATACCATTTAATGTACAATTGGCTTTGCATTTTATGTAGTCCTATTTTAAAAAATCGTGGGGAAGGATGGTAGGTGTGCCCAATTTTGATATGATTTAATAACATGGTTAAACAAAGTCCCCAAATGATTGAGACCCTAGTTCCTTTGACCATGAATATTCTCATGGAATTGGGGTCTTACATGTCCTGCGTGGTAAATAAGTTTGCTCATAGTGAAATGATTCAACCATGGTGAATTTTCATTTATCGAGACAATCTCAATAGGCCATTGGAACTCATTTACATATCAATTATTCACAGTGAAATGTTCAATTTACTATGACAATCTGTACAGGCCCATCGAACCTCATTTACATCTCAATCATTTTTTTCCCTCCTCCACTACCAATACAAAACACTCTCTACTTCATATAGAGAAATCAAAGGTTGTGGGATCAAATATCATTAAATGAAGAGAAGAGATGGCAGCCTCGTTCGGGCAGGTGCATGTTTTTCTCGTTCATTTTGAGTGCAACAAAGGACCCTTTCTCAGCAATTGATTTTTACTGGAACATAGCTGAGGTCGTGGCTAGGAAAATTTCCTCTCTTTGGCTATATGTGTCCACTCATGTTCTTCCGCAGTGTTTCCGGCTAACCTAAAACAAAACAAATCATTTGCGAAGGTGAGAATTTCTTATTCGACAAGCATTTTGCTTTATCTTTCCATTTTCGAAAGTAATATATTTGTGTGGGTTCAATTTTGTTTTTTTAGCCAAAAATTAAAAATAAGAAAGACAAGAGAAGTTTGATTTTCAGGAAAAAAATGTCTTAAATCTGAGCATCCTATAGTGTGATTGATGCATTTTTATATACAGTTTATACTCAAGACTTCATATTAACATTTAGTACATAATTCCAACACTTTACTCTGGAATTACATACTTCATTATGTGATTTTTTTTTGCATTAAACTTCGCAAAATTGTAGCAAAACACAAAATATTCTTATACAAGTTCATGTCCATAGAGAGTAGAGAGTCTAGTATGTACATGTACTAGTTGTTCACTTGGAGTCCTCTAAAAAAGGGTGAGTCTTCTAAAATAAGGGTCCATCAGAAGCTCTGAAACATAAGGCCTCACTGACATTGTTGCCAAACAATTTTCAATAAATTTCCTCATTTTTGAATTGGTAGCCTTTTGCAATGATGTAGGCCTTATACCAGAACTCACCTTCTTATAAAACTAAACAACATTACGACACTTGTTGTAAGGAATATCCAAATTAACCATCTCCAGTAAGTACATGAAAAATGAATAAACATCTACATATTCATTATAATCCTCTTCATATAACTTTGGATCCATGAATTCCTATGTACCAATGATAGTGTGTGCAGCATGATCATTTGTCAGGATGGCAACGAAACATAGATCCATGATCTTACCATTCACGAATATATTTTTGCAATTCAAATCTTTATGAATTATGCAAGGGTTATGATTATGAAGATAATTCAATCGTTCCAATATCTCACACACCCAATTCTTTACCGCCTTCATGGAGACATGTCGATGTTTCTAGCGGTATTGCATTAGGGTCCCCAAGGTGAAGACCTCAGTAATAAAATTCACATGTCTCATGCATAGAGGGTTCCCTTTCATTGCGGAGGTAAACTTAATATCTACTACATGCAATACATCAATAAATTGACTAATGTCACCGACATGGGACACCATCATCAAAATTCATGGAAAAAGAAAAAGCCTTTTGAACATGGAGAAGTTAGGTATGAAGGGAATGTTGAAATTATAGAGGTTTATATCTCATTTGTTCTTAAAGTGGTTTTATTGAGTTTTTTTACATATAAATATATTATTATTACTTAAATGTTAAGAAAAATAACAACTTTTTCAATAACATGGATAGTGTTTGGTTCTCGGCTTAGGTCTTTTCTGGCGGTAAGGGTTTTATTTTTCTGCGGTTTCTTTTGTTGATGATTATGGCGATATATGAGGACATCATAGATTATTCCTCGGACCCAGCAGAGCTACTACCCTGGTCATCACTAGATGGCAGTTATCCCTCTTCGGTCACAACCTCATGTCATTTTGTGGTCGTCTTAGCGATTTGGTCGGGGGTCCTTCTTTGTTCTCCTTGTCTGCTATAGCCTCGACCACTTTTTTTAGTGCTACAGGCCTAGGTTCTGCACCGGTTTCCCTACCTTCTATCAAATTTGTTGATGGGTATGTCTCTCCCAACCATGTTGAACTCTCGTCTTTGGAAAGGTCTATTTTTTCGCAAGGTTTTTGTCTCACTTGGTGATTCAGTTGATTTTTCTGTGGACTCCCCTCTTCCTCGCGTTGCTTCTCCTCAAATTTCTTGGCCACTGGTGGTTCCCTTTGTTCCATTTTCCCTCTTTGAAATTCCCCCTGTGGGCATTGACGTTGAAGATATCCTAGGATTAGACCAATATTTCCTTCTCTCCTATCTTTTCCCTAGTCCTGATTTGCCCCAATCCCTAGCTATTGGAGCCCTACTCCATAGCATCAGTTTTATTGCGTCCAGTCTCGACCCATCAAACCTAAATGGTCAGGACAAAATTTTGGATGAGTCGGGGATGGCTCTGGTCACATCTCCTGTAGAAATTCCCTCTCCACAATGAACAACAAGAAAAATGCGACAACGAAACAAGTGTGTCTCGATGACCTCGAAAGAGTCTAACCTGGTATTTGGAGAAGACGTCACGATGACAAAGGCTATTGAAATGGCGAATAAAACTCTAGTCGGGAAAGTTTATGGCCGACATTTCAATATCAAAACCCTTTAGTCTTGGGTGGTCACATCTTGGGGATCTTCATATGACCCTCCTTTGTAGATAAGTCGCATGTCAAAAGGGTGGTTTATGATTATTTTCTCTAAAGTCTCACAAGCTAAAAAAACCCTGCAGTGTAGATGGTGTATTGACTTCTCCCCAGTTCTCCTAAAAAAATGGGAACCCACTTTTGATGTTGATAATGAAAAAATGGATACTATTCCAGTTTGGGTTCGACTTCCTGGACTCCCTCCGTTGTTTTGGTCCCTCAAAATTTTTCAACGTATTGGGAATAGGCTTGGAAAATTCATGGCTGCAAATATGTTCTTCAGAGAGACTGGGGAAATGCTTATGGCTCGTATCCTTGTATCTCTCAACATCAGAGGGAGTTTACAAAATCAATTTAAGATGACTGACAAAGGCCACACCATAACTCAAATCTTCGACTATGAAGGGTTACCATTTAGATGTCAGCGCTGCCACGAACATGGCCACATTATTAAGGACTGCCCCTTTTTATTCCGAGGCCGAGAAGGAAAATCCCCAGTTGTTCAGACCCGGAAACGTCCTGGTGCACAGGCTAATGAGGGCTCTAGATCTATCCCTACCTCAACCAATGGGTCTTCTTCACCAACCCCTTTTCCATAGAGTCATAGGCGGGTTGCAGGCCTTCAAGTACTGGCTACATATGAGAACAGGCTTGCTTTGGCCCTGCATATCCGAATGCGGGTCTCGTGGACACTCCATCACCAGGGAT
This sequence comes from Picea mariana, assembly GCA_032191745.1. Lineage (NCBI taxonomy): Eukaryota > Viridiplantae > Streptophyta > Pinopsida > Pinales > Pinaceae > Picea > Picea mariana. Next base: position 18,765 of record JASDQU010011388.1, on the reverse strand, counting down.
GATTCCTAAAACAACTTGGCTCCTTTCTTGGTATGCATATCTCCATTCCCACTCCTAATAATGGTTTAATTCATTCATTAAATTTTCTAAAGTTGGATTCTCCCCCCTCCATTCTAGACATCCCCTTCCTGGCAACTCTTCCATTTGGGGTTGATTATTTTTCCTCCCTATCCATATCCACCCCAATTTCCTCTTTCTCCCTCTTATCACCCTCATCTCTCGACTGTCTTAGTCCTTTTTCATCATATGAGCTCTCCTCCATGGGCTCGGAAGATTCATCCATCCGATTCCACCTCCGAAACCAAAATATTGTATTGGAATCTGACGGCTCTAGTTTGGGCCCCAATCCTTAAGGGAACCCTCAGAAAAAGGGGAGGGGTCGAACCTTCCATCTCTCGAAATCACAAAGTCGTTCTTTAGTCGATATCGCATATAGACATCAACATTCAATCTTCGAGGCCCTTAGAGCAATGCGATCCCAAAATGGGGTTCCCCCATGAAGCTCATATATTTCAACTACAGGGGAGTGGCAAGCTCCCAGCAGAAACTCACCCTAAAACGGTTGATCTTGTTGAATCAGCCTTATGTATTCCTTCTTCAAGAAACTATAGCGGAGGAGGCTTTAGTGACTAGGATGTTGGAGTCTTTACTTCCATCCTGGAAGTTCATTGGATCTGATGCAAATGGTCGATTGAGTGGGTTGGCGATTGGTTGGAACTCACGACTGGTCAAAGTTACAAACTCTTGGGATTTCGATTCCTGTCTAGGGGTGTATCTGTTGATAGAGTGAATGGGCCTATAGTTCCGGGTTATAATCATTTACAAGTCATACACTGATTGGGCCCCCTTTTGGGACTCTCTTCTTAACAAACATATGCTCTGAACATCAAACCTCATCCTTCATGGGGACTTGAATTTTTATTTAGGGGAAGCAGAAGTTTGGGGCCCCAATGAACACCCAGATAATCAAACCACTCTTTTCACCCACCTTATAAATGATAATTGGCTCATTGACATTGCTCCACTAAATATCATCCCTACCTGGAGGAATCAAAAGTCAGGGGATGATTGGATTGCTAAACATCTCGATCGTTATCTGGTCTCATAATCTATACTGGATCTCCCTTTGCAGCTCAGGAGTTGGGTAGGATGTGGTGGAATTTCTAACCATTCCCCTGTCTGGCTTGAGTTGGTCAGGGGTCCCAAGAATCTTGTCAGTTCTTTCAAATTCAATGCAACTTGGTTAGCTGATGAATAATTTCATAATATTGTCAAGAAGAATTGGGTTCCTTATGATCAGGGCTCATATATCCCAGTTGCAATTCACTTTGTGTCAAACTTAAATCATATCAAGCAACTGGTTATTCGTTGGGCACATGCCAAGCGTGCTAGGGAGAAAATTCAACTAAGCCAAATTGAAGATATGCATGAGCACCTTTCCCAGACTACGAATGGAGGTTAAATTTCGATGGTGGCTAAGGATGATCTCCTAGCACTAGAGGTGCGTCACAGGAAGTTGATTGAAGATAAATAAGTTGAATGGCACCTAAAGATCAAGGATATATGGCTAAATAAAGGTGATGATAATACAAAAATTTTCCATGCCTTCGCGAAAGGAAGGAAGGCCACAAACACCATATGGCAACTAAATGATCACTCAAGCGCTTTTGTCTCCTCATTTGATGGATTATCCCAGCTGGGGAAAAATCATTTCCAATCCCTCTTCAAGGCTGACCTAGGAGTTAATATTGCAAAGATTATCAAACTAGCACTGCACTTCCCCAGATTTGTTGACGAGGATGGGAACAAAGACCCTTTTACACAAGTAGGTATGGAGCAACTTAAGGAAACTCTCCACAGTTTTCAAAAGAATAAAATCTCAGGTCCAGATGGATGGACAGTAGAATTCTATATGGATTTATTTGAGCTCCTTGAGCCTGAGCTCCTTCAGGTTGTTGAAGAATCTAGGAGAAATGGGAGGTTGTATTCCCCTATAATTGCTACCTTCATTGATCTGATCCCAAAATCGGATGAGCCACAATCCTTTGATGATTTCAAGCCAATATCATTATGTAACTGCCTCTACAAAATTGTAGCCAAGGTCATTGCACGGATACTAAAGCTAATCCTCTTGGGTTCCATCTCGCAAGAATAGATTGTCTTTATGGAGGGGCGTCAGATCCATGAAGCAATCGGTGGAGCTCAAGAGGGGCTCCACATTTTAAATACCACAAAGTCTCGAGGAGAAATTCTGAAAATTGACTTATCTAATGCCTTTGACCATGTCAACTGATCTTATATCAGACTCCTCCTTACTCCCTTGGGGTTTGATGTTACTTTTATCAGATGGGTGATGGCCTGCTTATCCTCAGTATATTTTGCAGTCCTTATTAATGGGGAAAAATCTCCTTTTTTCCAGTCTTAGAGAGGCCTAATACAAGGCTGCCCCCTCTCCCCATTGTTATTTATGCTAGTCGCAGAAGGACTTATTCATGCAATTGGTCAGGCTATTGGATCAAGGGAATTTTGAGATGTTTTGGTTGGCCCAAGGATTATAATCACTCACCTACTCTTTGTGGATGATATCCTCATCTTTTTTAGTGGGCAACAGAGGGATGTAGAAAAACTTAAAGAGATTTTCAAAAAAAATTAGGGGGCCACTGGAATGGTTATCAATGTCCAAAAGTCTACTCTATCCTTCACAGGTATGGAGGCGGTTGTTGAAGCCCATTACAAACTACTCTTCCCTTTCCCAACTATTGAATTATCAAGAGGCATCAAATACTTGGGCTTCCATATTAAACCAAATGACTACCGTAAAGTTTACTAGTATTGGCTTTTGGAAAATCTAGAAAAATGTCTCAAAGGATGGAGTTTTAGATGGCTCTCCAGAGCTGGAGGACTTACCTTGGTCAAATATATTCTGGAAGCCATTCTTTTCTATTAGATGACCCTGGCCTAGATCCTGAAGGGGATTCTTGAGAAGGCCAGAATAATATGCTTCCATTTTATATAGTCGGGCACTTAGAAACAATATACTCCCCCTTGGGTGAAGTGGGATCGCCTTGCATGCCCAAAGGCAATGGGTGGTTGGGGCTTGAAGAATATCTTTCTTTTCTCAAAAGCACTGGAAACCAAAGTAGGATGGGGACTGATTTCAACTAATAGATTTTGGACCTTAGTGGAAATACACAAATACATCATGCCAAATACAATTGAAGAGTATATTCAGAAAATCGAGAAATCACATCCCCACTGTTCTATTATCTAGAAAGAAGTGATCTCTTCATTCCCTGTCATTGGTGAAGGCATGGCTTGGAGAGTTGGCAAGGGGAATTGTGTTAGGATTAGGTTTGACCCATGGATGGGAAGTGGTCAAGCTCATATCCTTCCTAATGATATCACTGATATAATTCATGAACAAGATATCCACTTTATCTCACAGGTGACGGATCCAGGATCCACTTCAATCTGGAAACAATGATGGATGGGCCCTGAAGCTTTGTGTCTGGAAGGTAACCAAGCTCTTTTGTGGAACAAATATACTATGGCCCTCCATTCGGGACATATCTAGATTACTGAAATGGATGATGAACTGGTGTGGCAGAAAACTCCCCATGGGATATATATGCCAAAATTGGGGTATATTGCTTTAAATTTCTAGATCATGCACATGGAACTAAGTTGGTGGTGGTGAGGACTCTAGAAGTTAAAATTTCCACAAAAATAAAATATCCTCATGCATTTTTCCATCTATAACAAAATTCCTATCTGGGACAATATGAGGAAATGTTGCATTGTCGACCCTGGCTGGTGCCCCTTATGCAAAGGGGCTAATGAATCTAGTATCCATCTCTTCATCACTTTCCCATTTACCCAAAGGATCTGGGATGAAATTTCATTGCGACTCATTCAAGCCATGGTTTGAGATGGCCCCTCGGTGGAGATGGCTTGGCATGCTTAGGCTCATGATCAGGCCCACAGAAAGATAAAAGCTTTCTCTCTCATTGTTTGTTGGGGAATTTGGTTAGCACGCAACAAATCCATTTTTCAGGATCGTCCTTCTATTCCAGATTTCATTGTTGATCAAGGCCTCTTGATCCTCTCTCACTTTCCACAGGAAAAAGATACTCTTGTTGTTCATTTTATTTCCCTCGAATCTATTAACCGCACCAACCCATGGGCCTTCTTTGATGGTGCATCACGGAATGATCAACAATCNTATCTGATACACATTACTTCAAAATCAAAATGGGATTGGGGGCAGGAACAAACAACTTTGTTGAACTCATGTCACTAAAACTACTTTTACAATTTGTTGGGGAAATGGGGATTCGTTCTATCCAACTATTTGGTGACTCTAAGAATGTTATCAACTGGAATCGAAAAACACAAATATGTCATAGCATTATTTTATTGCCAATATTGGAGGAAATCTATAGATGTCTGGACACATTTGAAGCTTACTCTCTCTCTCTCTCATGTTTATAGGGAACACAACCAATTAGTAGACTCCTTGTCAAAAGATGGACTACAACTCCTTTTTGGCAACTGGCACATTACCGAATTGGTGGGTGAAGAAGTCTATGAATACTATCATAGGCCCTTCATAGAAGGAAAAATACAACAAATATGAATCTTTTTGTGGAATATGCTACGAGTATATATCAGAACTTGTTTGCTTTATACTATGGTCTGATGTCAAGAACTTACTATTGCACTATATATGTCTATGTAGGCTATAGATATTAAATATTGTGAGATTGGTCCCTTTTTTAGTATTGTATGGTCAGAAAATATGATGTATATACACTTATGTATGGATCTTTTTTGAAGTTGTTGCTCCTATATGTTTAGAGGATTCTCAGTCAACTGCAGCCATGAATTCTCATCCGGTTGCGGCCATGAACCATCTGATGTTTTTTCCAAATGATCAGTGCTAAATGGAATCTATAGAATGTAATTTTGTCTCTTCGGATGAATAAAATTACGCTTTTTTCCATGGAAAAAAACATGGATAGTGTTTAAAATTGACTTCGAGTAAGCAATGTTGAGTAAAGTGCATAGCTTCACCAATAATGTGTATGACCTATCCATAACCAATTAATATACTAAGTAATGTTGAGAAAAATAATAACTTCATGAAGGACATGGATGTCTTTTACGAATAATTATGTAATTTAATTCTAATAAATAGAAACATGTATTTAGAGGCATGCACAGAGGGAAGATAGATGGTGCTTTAGGGGCTTTATGTCAAGTCTTTCCTTATGAATGGTAGTGGACACAAAGGGTCAAGGTAAAAGATTGCAATGCCAAATGTTTTTTGTCTCCTCAATGGATGGAGTGGTGAACCCTTCCATGTTTCCTTTATACAAGTTGAGACACCTTGGGGGCATGACCAAACATCATCAAAACAGTGAACCAACTTCAAACACAATCAATTTAATTGCAATATCTTTATAATCCCAATTAACAACATTAATATGAAATCTCCCTCTAAGTTCAAATACAGTCAATTTAATTGCAATATCATTATAATCTCAATTAACAACATTAATATGAAACCTCCCTCGAATTACTTTTGCATTCACATTCGCTCGCTTATTATTATGCTAGTTTATAATATAGTTATAACTTATAATATAATAATATAGCATATAATAATATGAATTAATAACTATAATATAATAAATAATATATCATTAATATATGATAATAATATATAATATAGCTATAACATAATAATATATAAAATAATCATAATATAAATTAATAATAATAACAACAACAACAACAATAATAATCTAATTTTAAGGTCACGCCAAACTAGACACCAAATTGGTGTATGAGAACCCCTTGTTTGTGGGACAAGGGACCCCGCTCTGCCCAACGATTTGACTGGTAAAGTCTAAGGAGGTATACATACCCTACCCCCCTCTGGATTTGAATTTGTGATATAATAATATAATAATATATTAATACTATTAATAGTAAAAGTTCAATGCTTATTCTATTTTATTATATTATAATACAAATATGAATGTGGTTAATATATCTTACAAATGTGGCAAACCTATTAGAGGATATACTTATTATAATTTATGAAATCACAAGTTTTTGTTGTTTAAATTGTATTTTTCAATTCCTAAATGGATTCAGTGTGTGGAGTAACCCTAAGGTACTCAGATTATACAGACTTAGCCACTCAAATCTGCAGATCCAACAATTTCTCGCCAAATTTTGAGCAAATTTAAACAGAAAATATCCCCTGAAAAGAGCCAAAACATAGAGTGTTTACACTATGGCTTAAAAAAAATACTTATTATAATTTATTATTATTATTATTATTATTATTATTATTATTATTATTATTATTATTATTATTATTATTATTATTATTATTATTATTATATATATTTCTTCTATTAATGAAAGAAATGTACAGATACTGTAAAAATACAGAGTGAAAGACTCGCTAGAATGGTGGCAGCTTATCTCTGAGAAGAGATGTGACGGCTACTCGCATTCGCAAAAAGATGATTACAATGAGGCTCGGAAGGCCTTTTTACAATAGATGGGAATGCCAAAATTCCTAGGCATCCAAAAACCTAACCCTAGGAGATGAAGCGCCAAAAGTCATGTGGGCCCCGTTTGGGTAAGTTGGTGCATCAACTTCCCGGGGTCGTAACTTTCGCATACGATCTTCGTTTTAGGTGTATGATAGCTCGTTGGAAAGGTATCGTCGAGGAGATTCATTTTGGGGGCTCAATTATTCCTTCATCTATCATTGAGAACCTCGATCTCGAAAAAACTTCATTTAGGCCCTCAAAATGGCCCCGGAAGTGAAAACCTGCTAAAAATAGTAAATTGCCAAAATGGCCAGAAAACTGTTTTGAGCCATTTGGAAAAGGTGGGTGGCCCCCGATATCCACCTGGATCAACCGGCTACCTTATAACCCCTAGGGAGAATCGTACAACCCACAAGCACGCCTCCGGATAAATCGAGGTTTGAACTCGTGACCTGCGTAACAGCACGAACGCCATAACAGTACGTTTGTTGGCCACTAGACCAAACTCCTGCGGGCATAATTTATTATATTATAATATAAATGTAAATGCGGTAAATGTATTAGATGATATTTGTAATATGAATTAAATATGAAAAGCTCAACACATATTACTAATTAATACTATGAATTAACTATATAATATTAAATTATTAAATATAACTATACAATACAAATTATATATTATATATGTCAGACAATTGGCTTAGGTTGATGGACAGTTGGTATGTTTTGTTGGTTTTCATTGATGTCAATCATTGGAGAGTGATATTGTAGATTGATGTCAACCCTTAGTGATTGATTTCAACCATTGGAGAGTGATATTTGGGTAATGGACCCAAGGTTGTTTAATGTATAATGGTATGAGTTTTAATATATATTAAGGTAAGACTATTCTAGATGGATATTACATGTCATTCCATTTCTGATGGTATGTGGAATATCACATAACTCCTCACGGTTAGAGAGTTATGGCCATGAGAAGTTGGAGAACCTAGGTTTGGGTAATGGACCCAAGTTTGTTTGATGTATAATGGTATGAGTTTTGATATATTTGTAGGTGAGACTATTCTATAGTACATGTCATGTCATTTATAGTGGTATGTGGAACATCACATAACTCCTTACGGTTTGAGAGTTATGGCCTTACGAAATTGGAGGACTCTCATATGTTGGCTTGAAGCCCCAAAAGGTCAAAGTAGTCAAAGTGGTTTAAGAGATTTTAGAAGGTAAATAATAAAGTGAAGTGATGAGTGTACTATAATTCAAAGTTAATACAAAAGAAATTATTTAAACAATAAAATTAATGGAGAAATTACTAAGCTGACAAGTGGTTAGAAGTGGGTTAGCCCTAAAATAAGGAAAGTGGTTTAAGATGGTTAGAAGGTAACCCCTTGAGGTAAAGTGAAGTGATGAGTGTACTATAAGTCAAAGTGGATACAAAATAAATTATTTGAATAATAAAGTTAATGGATAAATTACTAATTGGACAAGTGGTTAGAAGTTGGTCAACCCTAAAATGAGGAAAGTGGGTTAAGATGATTAAAAGGTAACCCCTTGAGGAAGCTACATGAAAGTATAAATAAGAGGCAAGGCTCTCTCATTTGAAATCACACTTGAGCATATTGAATATATACAGGTGACTGAGGTAATCAAAGGATATCTACGCTGAATTTCAGAGAGAAGGTGAAGTAAAGAAGGCCGAAATTCAAGGGAGGCTAAATTCTTTTGATGATGCTTTCTAAGGTATGTTATTTACAAGTCATCTCACCATTTTCGCAATAACGTTTTTTCTAGAATGATTCAGACCGTAAAATTGACAAGCCATTGAGAAAACATATCCAAGTAGTTGTGGTACGAATTTAAGCTTGTGGGTCGTTATATTTTTGGAGTTACACTCCGTGGAAAATAGGGTTGGTGGCTAGTCCTGAAACTACTCTAAAACATGTGTTTCGGGTAAAAACGTCATAACTTATTCATAATAGATCCAAATTAAGTAAGATCAAATGTATTGGTTAGAGTACAGTCTGTAGTATTCTATAAAATTTCCATATCCATACAACAAATATTCTGTGCGGGGCATGCTCTACAAGTTCTCTCTCTAGAATAAGCCAGAATTCAACAAGGTATGTCATTTTTTCTATAACTCCCTTTCTGAGAGGTTCCAAGTAGTGACACGTGGAGGAATTGCATAAAACACACTGAAGAACATTTTGTACTATTTTTAGATCTTTATTCATTATAGGTACATAGTTATGATTATTTCAAGTTAGGGTTGTTGACTAATCCAAAACTAGTCATGTGAGACTAAAGAAAAGTTTGATGAAAATGCTAGTCTCTTGTTGTTAAATTTAAGGAAGGTTTGCAGGTATGTGATAATATACACCAGGTCTATTACAGAGCTATAAATGAGATTTGGATGATGAAATTGATGAGGGCTTTTGGTTGAGGTACATGTTGGGTACATGCTTGAGACAAGTAGTTGATGAGTTGGCACATACATGAGGTGTATAGTTGATGATGTTGGTACATCTTGATGAGTCATAGTTGATGAGTAGTTGATACATGATTGGTACATAATTGGTACATGGTTGGAGACACTTGTTAGTAGTATTGTTGACACATGGTTTATGGATGATGTAGCATACTTGTATTGGTATATTATTAGAAGCACATATTGATCTTGGTGATGATTATGAGTTGTTGTGTTATGCTTGATTGATGCACATCTTTCAGTGTTGTCTTGGTGATTGATCTTGGTGAGTAGATCTGATTTGGTTGATAAGATTGATGAGACAAGTTGTTGTGATAGGTTGTTTGGACATGTTGTTGTGACAAGTTGAGGTACAGGTTGGTGAATGGTTGATGCACTTGTTTATGGTACAGGTTGATTATAGGTTGTTTGGTACAGGTTGGTGCATGGTTGATGCACTTGTTTATGGTACAGGTTGATTACAAGTTGAGGTACAGGTTGATGCATGGTTGATGCATGGTTCTGGTTATTGGTACAAGTTGTTTGGTGCAGGTTTATTGGTACAGGTTTACAGGAGTATATATCACAGTGATAGTGTGACAATGGTTCCATCATTCTACTTATACGTCAGGGTGGTTGGATGGGGCAAGGACAGGTGGTTGTAGCCACCTTCCAGTTGTAGTCGGAGAACATAGGGGGTTGTAGCCTCCTTCTGGCTGTAGCCAGAGAATTGGGGAGTTGGAGCTTCCCTCAGGTTGTAGCCTGAGAAACTAGGGGCTTGGAGCCTCCTTCTAGTTGCAATTGGAAAACAAAGAAATTTGGTGCTTCCAATGAATGTAATTCTTCAAGACATATAAGAAAAAGCATTAAGTGGTTTTCTCCCGCTTTGGGTTTCCACGTAAAAACATTGGTGTACTATGTATGTGTATGATTGTTCATTTGTTCATTGTTTATTTACTCTGCAATTATTGGATGATAATGTTACATTGATATAACACTTGCATTTTATGGTGAAAAATGATTAAATTGATCTATTACCGATTCACCCCCCCTCTCATTAATCCAACAATATATTATTAATGATGTACAAAAATAATGGAAATATAATCAATAAATGATATTTCATATTAATAATATTCAATATTTCATATTGAATATTTCAAAGATATTGAAACATCACGAGACTATCTCACCAACAATATCTTAAGTTAGTAGAGGTGTACATATGATTAAATATTATCAAATAGAAACATGACACATAATCATATGATTAAATATTATCAAATAGAAACATGACACATAATCATCCTTGACTTTTATATGTCCAAGTCAACAATTATCATTGACTTAATTCTTTGAAATTATATTGGTTATTTAATTTCCAATTCAACAAGTATCATTTTTCTTATAAGGCCCATTTTTTGGGCTAATGCTAATTTTCAAATGATCAAAATTTTGTTAGTCAAATTCAAAGGGTGTGACGACAAGCATCTTGTTAGTCAAATTCGGATAAGATTAAAGCAATTTATACACGCATAGGGTTGGAATTTGACAAGAAAAATGCATGTCATAAGGCATTCTAGCCATCAAATATTATTGAACTTTTTATCAAACTGCCTTGTGGAATGGGAAACCAACTCACTAGACCTATAGTGGGGACATATGCTAGTAGGGTTGAAATTTCTATCGGTAACCTTAAGTGACCTGGAAGCGGGTGGTCATTAATGTAATATCAACTCTTACAAGATAGATCCACCCACCTCCATTTTGGATTTAGCATGGTCTGCATAACTGGTAATTTGTTAAAATCACTCACTTTTAGACTTCAATACAATAATACCCAAGTTCCTCTCCCACAAATTGCAATACTCAGCCTCAACGAAAGAGATGGAATTTCTTATGACATTCAAGGATCAAATTCGAGGTACACCAAACCATTTGGAAAGATAAAATATGTGTTTTTTGTTTTTATTTCTATTTTGTCATTTGGTTTAAAGTTCCTCCGAGTTAAAATTTTAGGAACCATTCAACAACTGGGGTCCTCCTCGATAGTTCTTTTCTTTAGAATTTCTTTCTTACATATGCATTTTTCTTCAACTTCCAGAAGTATAAAACTTAGTCTTTGACATTATACCTATTCCATAAGGTTGTAGGAATAGCTATATACCTATTCCCTGTCATTCTTCCCATTTAAGTGACCATCCTCTGCTTTTATTTCATCATATTGCATTTTCATGCCTTGCTTTAATATATTGAAAGCTCTTCCATATGAGTCCATATATATACCACAAGTTGGTTTCTATACGACTCAACTACAAGTGACCTTTGACAGTGAGGTACACATATCTCACTATATTCATATTACAAGCAACAACCTGTATTTCTATACCATTCAACTACATGTGACCTTTGACAGTGAGGTACACATATCTCACTATATGCATATTACAAGCGACAACATGTATTACTATATCATTCAATTACAGGTGACCTTTGATAGTGAGGTACACTTATCTCACTATATGCATATTACAAGTGACAACCTGTATTAGCATAAATAAAATCCAATATTGATATTAGCTTTTATAGAGTTTCTCACTTGGAATTATTGAATTTTTTTTTTGGTCTGAGGCTTTTTTTGTACCTTCTTTTTATTTATAATTAGTTTGTTAGATGTGCATTTTTCTTCAACTCCAAAAACTATAAAACTTAGTGTGTGATACTATACCTATATTTTTTAAGCTTGGTTTCTCTACCATTCAACTACAAGTGAAATTTGATCATTGGTGTATCATAAGTAAATTATTTTACACCATCAAATCATATCTAACCCCACCTTTTATAGTGAACACTTCATATAGCCTTCCATGGGATAAGGGCGGTAGGCCGAGCCGAAACAAGGAGACATTTCACTATACAATGATGGTTTGTAAAAGGAGATTTAGTGAAGAATCATGATATTTGATTAAATGCCCATTGTGTTGTGTATGGGTTTTGTTGATGTTTTGGTAGTTACAGGAGGAAATTTTCTCTAAAAGACCTTTCTTAGATGAAGAGAAGATTACAGAATTCCATGCATACCATTAAACAAAAAGAAGAATACCTAGAAGAGAAGTCGGCCAAGACAGAAAAGAATAAAGTAAAAGTAAGATTCCCAGAGACGAAGTCAGCCTAGGAAGTTGACTTGAAGACTATAAATAAGGAGGACATCTATCTCATTTGGACACACACTCTCTCACTGAGGAAAATGTGTGCAAGTCTAAGGAGGAATAGGAAACTCAAAGCTGGGGTTTTTGGTTATTCTTGGTGGCTACTTTATCTTGTGTGTTATCTCTCTAAAGAGATGTGCTCTTCTTGTATTGTGTTGTTGTTGCATTTATGAGCATTAGAGGTGTGCTAGCCTCATGATAGGGTTTATATCTTGTATATGGCTCTTGAGAGCTGGTGAATGGTTGGACTTTGTGAACGAAATTTGTCTAAGAAAGGTTGTTGGGTTTTTCCCCCATTTGGGGGTTTCCTAGGATAAATCTCTTGTGTTATTTTGTCTTTTGTTTATGTTGTTATTGCTCACTTGAGCTAACACTCAATGTGACTACTAAACTCAATAAATTTCCCTCCTCCTGACAATATCATATATCCATTGAGTGTTAGCTCAAGTGAGCTATGGAACCGAAGACATTCCCACATAAACTATAGATCACTATCGATATTGGGAAAGATGGTTATAGGTCTACCTGACATTCAGGTAGAATGTGATGGAGTATGCAAAGGTTGCGCACTTGGCAAGAATGTCAAGGGAAGATTTTCTAGTAGTGACAGTAGGTCCAAGGGTATCTTGGACATCATACACTATGATTCATGCAGACAGATGATGGTTCCATCCTTAGGAAAATTTGTATACTATGTCTTATTCATAGATGACTATTATCGAAATACATGAATCTACTTCTTGAAAACAAAAGATAATGTCTTCAAAAAGTTTCAAGAATTCAAGGCTTTGGTTAAAAATCTCTCTGAAAGGAAGATTAAAGTATTGAGATCTGATAACGGAGGTGAGTACACCTCAAAGGAGTTTAAATACTTTTGTAGAGAAGAAGGGATTAAGAGGGAGATAACAACTCCTTACAACCCCCAACAGAATGAGGTTGCATAAATAAAGAACAGATCCATTGTAGAAGCAACGAAAGCGATGATCCATGATCAGGGCCTACCCATGCACTTAAGGGGAGAAGCTTCCACTACAGTTGTGTATGTTTAGAATACAAGTCCTTGGAATATATTGGGTAACAATACACCTGAAGAGGTGTTCACTGGAAAGAAACCAGAAATCAGTCACTTGAGGATTTTTGGTTGTCCAGTATTTATACATGTTCCAAAGGAGAAGAGAAAGAAGTTGGAACCTTCAGGAAAGAAGGGAACGTTCGTTTGATACGGTGAGACTTTGAAGGATTATAGAATATACATTCTTGGGCAGAGACAGATTGAGATTAGTTGTGATGTAACATTTGATGAAGATGAATCCTTCAGAAGATCAAGGGAGTCTCACATGGATGAGGACTGAGAGGAGAAGGAGGCTCCAAAGGAAGTAGTCATGGAAGACTCTACACTAGAGGAACCTATTCCAGAAATTCATAATGAGATGGTAGAATCAAAGAGACCTGTAGATCCACCCAGAGAAGTTGTAGTCAATAGGAAGAGACCAACTTGGCTCTGGAACACCCTGTAGGAAGCTGAAGGACATGCATCTCCTAAAGGCTCTTTTAGAGAGAGCAAGAGACCACATAATTTTTCCATCTATGTGACACTGATGAGTAGCATCATTGATTGAGAACCTTCCACCTTTGAAGAAGTTGTTGAGGAGAAGGAATGGAAGGATTCCATGATGGAGGAGTATCAATCCATTATGAAGAATGATGTTTGGGAGGTGGTTCCAAGACCAAAAGGGAAGTTATTATTGGCTTCCAAATGGATCTACAAGATCAAGCATGTTGCATACAGTAGAATAGAGAAGCACAAGGAAAGATTTGCGGCCAGAGGATTCTCCCAGAAAGAGGGAGAAGACTATGATGAGACATTTTCTCATGTAGCAAGTACACTTCCATCATATCGATTATTGTGATTTCTTCCACAGTGGGATAGAAATTACACCAGATGGATGTCAAGAATTCCTTCGTGAATTGTGTAATAGAAGAGGAAGTGTACATAGAGAAACCACAAGGTTTTTTTATCCATGGGAAAGAGTCCCATGTTTTCATATTGAAAAAGGCCTTGTATGAATTGAACTAGGCACCCAGGGCATGGTATGCCAGCATAGATAGCTACCTGATGAGATTGGGATTTTCCAAGAGTGATGCGGATCCCAACCTTTACTATAAGGTTAAGAATGGATGTCCGTTGATCTTGGTTCTATACATGGATGATATGTTTCTGACAGGAGATGAGAAGCTCATAGTTGGGTGAAAGAGGGAGCTTTCTTTAGAGTTAGAGGTGAAGAATCTAGGTCTGATGCATTATTTCTTGGTATTGGAGGTGTGGCAGAGATCAAATGAGATTTTCCTTAGCCAAGGAAAATATATTGTTGATATCCTGCAGAGATTCGGTATGATGGACTCCAATTTCAGGGCCACACCCATGATGATAAATCTAAAGATTTTGAGTGATTCATCTTCAGATTTGGTGGATCCCATGATGTACAGACAATTGATTGAATCCTTGATGTACTTGGTTAACACCAGGCTGGACATATGTTTTGCAGTGAATACCTTGAGTCAGTACATGGTTGAACCTAGACATGTACATTGAATGGCAACAATACACATGTTGAGGTACCTACGTGGTATGATTGGATATGTATTGAGATATGTCTTGAGTGAAGATGTGATATAGAGGGGATATACAGACTCTGATTGGGAAGGGAGTGCAGTTGATCATAAGAGTAATTCTAGATGTTGCTTCAGTTTGGGGTCAGGAATGATCTCAAGGTTGAGCAGGAAGCATACATCAATGGATCTCAGTACAACAAAGGCATAGTATATCGCAACTAATGTGGCAAGTTGTGAAGCAGTGTGGCTTCAAAAGTTGCTTGCAGGGATATTTGATCTAGATTTGGAGCCAACTTGATACATTGTGACAATAAAAGTTGTGTGAAGCTTTTAGAGAATCATGTCTTTCATGACAAGTCAAATAACATAGACATCAAATATCATGACATCTAAGACATGGTGCAGAGAGGATCCATATAGCTCTAGTACATATCCATGGATGAGCAGATACCGTACATTCTCACCAAGCCTCTATCTAGAGTGAAGTATGAGTACTTCAGACACAAGATTGGCATGATGCAGAATGTCCACCCTCGTTCAGAGAGAGGTGTGTTGTTTTCTTCTCATGTCGGATAGCCCCTCTAGCCAAGGGATCCTTAGATCGATAATGTGAGGTGACTGAGGGGGTAATGCATTGTCGGACCTGATGAGATAAGAAACATCACACGCATATTCATGAGGACTTTGGGAGTAGCTTCGTGCTACTAGATGAGACTATAATTATGGTTGATGGAATTGTAGTAGTTGTGTGCTACTAGTTGATTGTTGCATAGTTATAGAGACATCGACTATGACTATGGAAGATGGAATTGTAGTAGTTGTGTGCTACTAGTTGATTATTGCATATTTATAGAGACTATGACTATGGTTGATGGCATTGTAGTAGTTGTGTGCTACTAGTTGATTGTTGCATAGTTATAGAGGCCATGACTATGGATGATGTCATTGTAGTAGTTGTTTGCTACTAGATGATTGTCGCATAGTCATGGAGATTGCAGACTATGATCATAGTTGATGGCATGGAATTGGTTGTGTGCTACTAGTTGATTGTTGCATAATCATAGAGATTGTTAGACTACATGGTGATAGCTTGTGTAGTTATCAACTAATTGCAGGAGAGAGACATTGTGTCTCTGGATAGTAGGTGTGTGCTACTTGAAGTTGTTATGTACCACTGGATAGTAGTTTTGTACTACTATGGATCGACATGGTCATGTTATACTGGATGGAAATGTAGTAATTGTGCGCTACTAGTTGATTTCCATGGAGACTACCAGTTCACATTGGGAGTAGTTGAGTGCTACTTTATTGTAGAGACTGTGACAGATGATTCGAGCTACCAATGGCATTGTAGTAGTTGTGTGCTACTAGATGATTGCAGAGTAGTCCATGGACTAATAGACGAAGACATCCTCGAAAGATACCTACCTAGCTAAGAGGGAGTGTTGATGTTTTGGTAGCTACGGGAGAAACTTTCCTCTAGAATACCTTTCTTAGATGAAGAGAAGATTCAAGTAGTCCAAGAAGACCATTAAACAACAAGAAAAATACCCAGAAGAGAAGTCGACCCAGGAAGAAAAGAATAAAGTAAAAATAAGATTCCCAGGGAAGAAGTCAACCCAAGAAGTTGACTTGAAGACTATAAATGAGGACGTATAACTCATTTGGACACACATAAAAACACACTCTCTCACTAAGGAAAAGGTGCACAAGTATGAGGAGGAAGAGGAGACATAGAGCTGGGGCTTTTGGTTATTCTTGGTGGCTACTTTATCTTGTGCGCTATCTCTTTAAGGAGGTGTGTTTTTCTTGTATTGTGTTGATGTTGCAGCTATGAGCACTAGAGGTGCGCTAGCCTAGTGCTAGGGTTTATATCTTGTTTGTGGCTCTTGAGAGCTAGTGAATGGTTGGACTTTGTGAACAGAATCTGTCTAAGAAATGTTGTTGGGGTTTTCCCAGGATAAATCTCTTGTGTTCTTTTGTCTCTTGTTTATGTTGTTATTGCTCAGTTCATGATATGTGTGTGTGTGTGTGTGTGTGTGTGTGTGTTAATGGTAAAGAAGTAAACGAACACTAGAAACCCTAATTCTCTATAAATAAAAATCTATCAGGTTCGACCATTCAAGAAACCAACTTTTTTTTTGTTGTCTTCATCGCAAGGGTATTTGAGCTATTATGGTGTTCCCGGAAGGATCTTAAAAGGGTAAAAATCAAGGAAGTGCTCCTCCTCTTGCACCATGTTTGCAACACACTCTCTACCAAGTATATTCTTGATTTTTAATTTTTAACAAATCTTTGCTTTCGCATTGATTGATGTACGTTGTTCTTCATTGCAATCTTGATTGGGGACCATACCTTCCTAATAGTTATATGCTTTATGGTGGTATGAGACTAC